>DWUN01003116.1:0-12561 GCA_018249975.1 Passova gellias
CCGGGATTGGAACCCAGGACCTCCCGATCGGCAGTCGCGCTAGCAACCGCACGACCATCGAGGCAGTCAATTCGAAGTGTAATATTCAGATACCAAAATAACAATTTTTTACAATTTTTGTCTGTCCGGCTGTCGGTCCGTTTGTTCCGGCTCTGGAACGGCCGGACCGATGTTACCGTGACTTCCACTGGCAGATAGCTGATGTAATAAGTAGTAAATTAGGCTACTTTTATTTAAGGATTACATGAAATAGCTTTTTTGTTAAATTCAAACGCGGAGAAAGTCGCGGGCACAGCTAGTATTATATCTGAACGCGTCTGCTTACGAACTTACTGAACTTTGACACCAACATGACCGAGCAACTCGCCCTTCTGGGATGCGTACCGTACCGATATAGGGAGCATAATCTTCAATTGCGATTATCAACATACACTATCCATACATACATACACACATACTTTTCACGTCTAAGACATCAGACTGTAGATATTATCAATTGACTTCCAATGACCATCTCCTTTCCCTTGATCCGGTCGTTAAGGACCTACTATATCTGGGACAAATGTTTTGAGACGAACCAGACAGTCACGATACATACTTTAACACTAGATTTACCAGTTTTATGTATACCCACAGCCAGTCAAAATGACCGGTGTATAAGCAACATGCTTATTGTGACTTCCAGTTTTTATTCACTCTTAAACTTATTAAATGTATTCTCTATTTATAGCTTCAAAAACAATAACATTATTTTTGAAATCAAATGATATATAAAAAAAAAACGTGATATATGTAGTGCGAATTTCGCATTGAATTTGCACGACCAGTCAAAATGACTAGTTTGGTAAATCTAGTGTTAAAAATCTATTTGGGAATGTTCATCAGCTGCTGGCCGTAGTACAACTCTGCCTAACTGTCTACCGGATGGTCGCGTGAAGATCGACACAGTAATAATAACTTTCATACGTCAATAATACAACGAATAATACTTTCACAGGCATTTTATATTGGAAAATACAAAATACATTATTGTATACGTCACTTAGAACCGGTACTCTTATTACATAAGTAGGAGAACTGTTTTTAATACAAACACCTATAAATACACAATCCTGATAGAACTTAGTTTTTAAAATATAAATATTGTATTGCGACTCAAATGTGACACGCTTACACAGTTTGGACTAGCGTTTTCCAATTGATAATTACATCAATTTAACATATTTTCAAATTGAATACCTTAACAATTGCTATGTAGGGTTAAAGATGCGATTCGACTACTTTTATACAAAACAGTGTGCTGAGTGCGAGTTCAACAAATATATTCACGGCGAGAAGCGAGCGTGAGTTGCTATGATATTGACTTATCAAATGTTAAATTTTGTATTTCGTACACTTTGAGCTCTCGGAACAACCAATCACGTGCGATTATGATCCCCAGTGACAGGTGCTATTGACATTGGCACTTGCAAAAATTAGTTTCCCATTACTGACACTAGATGGCGCCGTTTCAATTTATCATCAGTCATCACATCATTAAGCTATATTGAAAATGTGTCACAGCGAAACTAAAAATTAATCAACGGACATTTCACATAGCGACAAGATATATCTACATTTCTGCCATGGTTCAACAATGCCAATTCGGCGGGTTCATTTATTCCATAACACTATATTTCCATTTTGACAAAAGCAAGAGTTATCGGTGGATCTTTTGACAAATCAGTCATCCTTTTCAATTAAACCTTAGAAACGAATCAATTTTTCTAAACCAATAATTCCCCATGTCATTTTTTACAAGCAACTTTGAACCCTATCCGCGCTCGCTTTGACACTTTTATTGGGGATGTACTCTAAATATCTTCCTTATCGCTCTTCTTATTTGACAGACTATACTTACATATGAAACAATAGCGATTTATATATACACAACCCCCTCTTTCCTAAAGTGGACCCTTTCATGCAAGTGCTATAACCCGGCAACGATCGCCCGTGCTCAGCCGCCGCGAGCTACGTGCCGCCCTCTTCGTCCCTAGAGACGCAGTCCGTGGACATTTCGGCCTCGGGATTGCCGGAGATCGGCTTCAGGAAGTTGATGGTGTTCCCGCGGAAGGAGTACGCCTTAAAGTCGCCGAGCTTCCTGCCGTTCTCGTCGTAGAGGTAGAGCTTGAAGCAGGTCTCGCAGAAGAAGGCGGGGTCGAAGGGCACGCGCTCGCAGCCGAGCACGATCCAGCGCGCGGCGAACTCGGCGCACGTGGTGCAGTACACGGACTGGTTCTGCGACACGGCCGAGTGGCGCGGGTACAGCGCGCGCCGCAGCGGCTCGCCCGCGCCCAGCAGCCGCACCTCCGAGAACGTGAACAGGTGCTCGCACTTGCCCTGGTGCGTGTACACCTGCAACGTGCCCGCCTCTCACTCACGCGCTCCCTCTCTTTCTCTCTCCCTCTCAGCGCCAGTGGGATTCGCTGCTTGATTCTTAATTTATTACAAAAGATAGGGCTGTATCGTTTTTAAAATGACATGTAACAGGAATATAGACGAGCGGGATGTAAATTATGAAGATACGACTTGGGTCGATAGCAATCTATTTGTCACCGTAATGGAGCGAGTAGGGGAAGAAGAGGCACCTCGGGGTGTCCGAGGCGCAGCAGCACGCGGTCGAGGCGCGCGGCGGCCATGTCGCGCACGGGGAAGGTCCCGAGGCGGCGGCGCCGCGCCCACGCGCGCACGCCGGCCGACAGGTCGCTGCAGCCGGCGCGCCCGTCCACGTAGAACACGTTGTTGATGAACAGGAAGCCCGACGGGAACAGCCGCTGCCGCGTCACAACACACCCTACGTACTCTATTATCGATTAAGGACGGCTAAAAGTATTTTAAAATTGGCCGTCATAGAAAAAACATAAATTGGCTTTTATTAAGAAATATCACATTGATACTACTTACTCGACCTAATAGCGTTTCCCATAATAGTTCCTATTTGGTTACTAAGCACTTTAAGACAATGGCTTACTCAAACTTAACTGTTCATTGTGATACTGTGTATACACAAAATCCCAAAAACAGAAGTGATTCGCATATCAGAGGCTACCTTGGCCGACTCGGTGCTGAAAGCGTCGGGATTTTCCGAGATGTCGACCCTCATGCCGATGTCGTTGGGGCAGCCGATGCGGTCGCGCAGCTCGGTCAGCGTCTGGCGGCCCAGCAGCACGATGTCGTTGTTGAACACTGAATGCCTGTTTGGCTGAAAAACGATGACATTTTATATCATTATGCCCCTGCCCCGGCACCCGAATCCGGATCGAAGCAGTATATATTTTGTCCAGCAGCATGTTCCTCGCCTCCCTATTGACCATCATCTGAACAACCACTAATTGCTTGTCTCATCAATAATATTATTAAGTGGAATTCATTATAATATGTATGTATTAAAATATTCAGCGAGAATATAAGTATGGCGGTACCTTGGGTTCGTTACTTCCATATGAGTATGGGCGATAAAATCGAACTCGGAATATCAAATCCCTTCCCGGCTCCAACGGGCCGTCTGGCCCCTCGTCGGCTAAGTCGGATGATTCTTTTGATTGATCTTCATCCTGTTAATATACAGACATTCAAACGTTGACTTTGACTCTTTTTAGTTTCACTAATGTCTCTCCTGTAACTATGGATGACCTAGAGCACCTGAGACCTGTAACTATGCAAGACAAAATCTGGTATTATGAATGTAGCTTCTAGTACTTATTGTGAACGTGAATCTGTTGGCCAGCACGTGTTGGTAGCCTTGAACACTAGTTAAAAGAAATCATGTATCAGTCAGTATGTACTTACGAGTATATCTCTTCATACCTGTTGTATATTGATTCTCTATAATAAGTTATTGTCATTTTAACACTTTGAATTATTATAAAAACTGGGGGTAAATGGAGATACATACATACATAACATCACTCCAGGTCCCTAACGGGGTAGGCAGGAAGTACCGAGATATATATGTATATGGAGATGGATGAATAAAAAGGTTGTCTCGCTTGTCGTTCCAACTGGTGTGTTTCATGTTCATACCAATACACAGACTATTGTAATAACAACTATTTCACGGCAAACATAGCACCTATCAATGTGTAATGTAAATGTAAGATCAGAGCGTGAGGCCACTCACCTCTTGTGTTAGTGGCAACAGCCTCATCCCCCTGTATTTCAATTTCCTGGGATAATGGTTTTGTCTGTCTTTCTTCACGCGCAACTTTAGCTTCTTCACTATGCATAGGTTTTCTCCAGGTCCCTTCTCCTGCACGACCGTACCCAGGTCGGTGGGCAGTGACCCCTGAGCGGGGAAGCTGTACGTCACCGCCAGCTCGTTGCCAGTCTTCAAATACTCCGGACTGAAAGGGTACAGATGTGAATGTTAATATACTAATTATATTTTAAATTAAATTTCATCTCCTATAATAACAAACGCAATGGTACAAGAGGTTGCCACCCAAAGCTTAAGGTATATTAAGCGAAGGTAAACGGGATATCCCTTTGCCATTAAATTTTATTACATGTATAAAAGTTCTGTGATATCGATTAATCTAGTGATTGACTTAATATTTCCATATAACTGGGGTAGTGGCTTGAAAAGAAACAAATCGCTTTTAATGACCTGCAGAAATCCTCGAGCTTGTGAAATTCTTGGTCACTTATACCGAAACCGACATAATCTCTTATTTTCTGCCTATAGAAGTGTTCCAAGCCCAACTTGGACTCAGGTTTTCCGTGGACCGGTAAAGCTCTGAACGCTTCAGGGAGGTTCTTGGTTATGATGGGTGGCGTTACGATGTTGCCTTTCACAAAATATATTTTGGGACCGGTGTCAGGAGCATATAGCTCCACTTTGCCATATTTATGATCCTTGTACGTGGGGGGTTTTAATATTGTTAAACTGTTCTCATCTTTAATACCGCATACTTCACCGGCATCCAAGGGCTCCGGAGCTCCAGCGTGCTCTTGCTCTAGCGCCGACATCTTATCGACCAACACTTTATTGAGGTCATTACCATTTTCAGTTTCATCTGTTTTACCAGTACCATTAAAATGTGAAACAAATTCCAAAAATTTCACTGAGAGTTTACCTTTTGAAGAAACCATGTCACGGAAGTGTTCTAAAGAAGGATTCATTGACGGTGCGGCATTCTCTTGCGAGTCTACAAAACTGGGATTATTTACTGATGCAATATTATGTTGAGAGATCTCTATAAAAGGATACTTCCCCTGTGCATTGCTAGGGCACACTCGGGCGATCCCTGGACTTGATTTAACTTCTAATCCTTTATGATTTCGCAAGTTCACTTCAGGTGGGGTTTTATATTTAAAAATACAATCATTTTTTAAGACCTCAACTGAAGGGAAGTTTACACGCAAGTCTTCTAAAATATTAATAGTATCCATGTTTGTTAAAGGTGCATTATCATCTTGTGACTTTCCTGCAGAGAGTGAATTTGGTTGTGTTTTGCTGTGTTGCAGAATATCTACGGAGGGATATGTAATTTGAAAATGACTTTCATCCTGTGAAAATGCTGGAGAAGGCTTATTTACTAGAGATTCGGTATCTTCCGAGACCTTCGGAGAGGAATTATTTTCAAAGCTGTTACACGATGTTACATCCATTACTAAACCATAGTCTTGTGCGGCATTCGCGTTAACGGGACAACCTTTTTCTGTTGCATTCACTTGTGTATTTGTTGTTGAAGAATCACTAGTAGGTATGGCAAGTACTTTCTCGAACAATGACCTGTGGTCATCTTTACTAGTGTTATTAATTTCTTTGACTTTCAACTGCCTGGTACGATCACATTTTATTTCACTAATACCTTCTTGACAAGCTGATTCATTGTCGTCTATGTCCATCTTAGAATCTATTTGATATAATTTAATACGTTCAAGAAATCGTCATCCAGCGAATCTGTAATGATTCCTTCGGGTTGAACCTTTATGACAGTGTCGTAAGTTGTGTGCAAATAATACATGTCGCAAAATAATATGCGATCTAAGTGACCGTGTGTCGTTCAACCGCTAGAAACATTGTTCAGCATATTTTCCAAAAGTTATTCCATTGTCTTTGAATATCAACACAATTAAAATCAATATAAAAATGATTAATTTCCAAACAATAAACAAATGAAATTTATTGAGACTGTCTAATCCATCAATAGGTCTAGTCCGATGTGCGCGATTGGTCATTTCTATATTTTTTACGAATTATCAAATCTTCCGATTCGTTTTATTCCGCCAAATATACTTTTCTGAATATAATCAATTGATTTTTCATTACAAAAATAGCTAATTAATACTAGAAACAGAAATCTTTTTTCATTAAAATATAGAAATCATATTTAACCATACTATACTAAATTACTAATCAACTACTCACAAATTGTTGATTTCTTTAACCTTGAAGAACAAACATACATAACATCACGCAATGTTGAAGAACATAATGGAAGAAAAGGTTTTTAATGTTATTTATTTTATTTCTTATTTATAATAAATAATAAATGTAGACAAAGCGCGTCAAGTTACTCAGGTTTGCAAGGACAGATATATTTGGCACTCGGTGCTTTCTGCCTACCCAGTTACGGACCTGGCGTGATGTTATAAATGTGAGTAATAATAAATATTTTGTTTTTAAAACGCACATGATTTTATACAGTAATGTGTAAGTTATGATACGACCTAGTTGCAATTGCAAATCCAAAATTTCTGAAGTTGAAAGCCATATTATAAAAACTGTTAACTTTTCTTTATCTAAAACTTTTCATTAAAATTCACCTTATAGTTGTTTCAGATACGTTGTAGTCTTTCAGTGTGTTGTACTAAGCATGTGTATTTTTAAATAACTATAAAATGCATTAAATTAAAATAAATAAATAAAGTTTTAACGTTATATTTTATCTACATAAGTGATCGCCATCTGTTTCCGGTCTATCTTTGTCTTTGAAAAGTTGACGCCATTTTCATTTTGCCAAAGACAAAACGCCGGTCTTTTTATTTCCCGTTTTCGCCCCGTAGATGCGTGTAAATTGTTTCTACGAGGAGAATTGGTAAATGATGGCAGCAAATAACTATTTTGGGTTTACTCACGGAGGAACCCAATACGGGTGAGTTAAAAATTTCATTTCGGAAATATGAATATTGATGGAAAGTGCGTAGTGTATAGAGCGCGAAGTCGCTACGCAGCCTTGTGGTCGTATTCCTGTGCTAGTCAAAATGGCGTCTGATGTGTATTGATCGCGAGTTATTAGTTAGGAAATGTGTTGTTCGGGTGGTTAAGGTCGTTTGGTGCGTTTTTAGCGCGGCGACAGCCGGAGCGCCTTACGGCGGACAAACAGGGTACGCCGTAGCGCCCGCCGCGACCGCAGCCACATACGGCACCCAACGTGCCGCAGCCACCGGCTATGACACAGCATACCAAGCTGCCGCTGCTACACAAGGTAACTTTTCATTCGTTGCAATTATTGTCTACAAATAAAAATATAAACAAATCCATTCCAGTGCAACTACGAATAAAAGAAAACGCTTAAAATCTGCATATGACTTCATCTATCCTGTATTGTTATGAATAATACTGATCAGATATCTCTTACAATTCATAGCATCATTTGCTATTTAAATTCAATTATCAATTCTTGTTAATTCAAGGTTAATGTAAATTGACAGTTAACAGATAAATGGATAAATAAAACGTTGTATACAAATAATACATAGTATGCCAATATATAGTGTGCAAAAAAAGGTAAACAATTAATATTCCTAACAGTAAATGCCTTGAGGTTATCAATTTTAGAATCAATTTTTTAATATGCTGACTACATGTTTAATTGATCATTTGTATTGCAAATTTTGTTTAAAAGTATGTAATTTCTACTACAGTGACAATTGCTTTTAAACATATCCCATATATTTAATAATTAATAACAGTTCCTAAATTCGGTTCAGAATATACCACACTCTAATTCAGGATCAAAAAATATAGATGAGTACAATAGACATAGTAAAGTTAACTTACAAATGTCACCTACCATTTTATACTGGAAATACATGTTCAGCATCTGCCACGCTCAGATAGTTCCCATGCTTTTCCTATCAAGTAACATTAGCTATCTTGAAGTCAGAAATTCTGTTTAACAATAAACTTGATCCCCATGTATACATTCAGTTAGTTAGTTACAATTTATTTGCATGAAATCAAATTCGAATCAGTCTGTCGGCCAGTCAACTCATTATAATTTGTAACTCAATTAGTTACAGTCTCTTGCCACAGTAGTGATATATTAGTATTAATAGATTTGAGATACGTGGTAGCGAGTAAGAATTTCACAAAAATAAAATAACTACTCGTCTATTCAAAATAATAAATATAGCACTATTATATAGACAATGTTGCAAGTTTAATATTTGTTTGTGTTTTTATTACAATAAGGAAAGGCAATCTAAACATACTGTAATACGCGCGGTAGGACTGCACCCCGGTCAGCACTGAAATGGATGTGATACGTTGGGTTCATGAGGAAACTAAATTGTGTACACGTTGTGGTATAATTTGGTTGATTATTGGACAATTCTATAATAGACAATTTTTTGTTGCCATAGCTCGCTGTCTCAGGCAAGCAGGTAGGTGGTAGGTAAGGTCGTTGCTCTCGATGTTGTACGGAATGCATTAGGTAACGGGGTGTTGTTGTGGACAGTAGCGGCTCACGCGCACGCGCACGCGGCGGCGGCGGCCGCGTCGGCCTACGACGCCAGCAAGAGCGCGTACTACCAGCAGGCCGCGGCCGCCTACCCCGCGGCCGCGCCGCCGCAGCCGCAGCCCGCGTACGACGCGGCCGCCGCCAAGCCCGCCTACTCCACGCCCGCCACCTACGCGCAGGTCGGTCCGCACTACTCCTACACGCAGGTTTGGATCACCCTTAGTTCGCTACTGTCGCACGCCCTTACGCGCGGAGCCTACTTGGACTTTACTCACGCCATTGCCGTCTGCTCGACTTGTAAGTAATTTTTCATATTGTCACTGTGCATTACTTGTATGTGGGTAAAACGCCAAATATGCTCTGTTGTTGTATTTTAATTTTAAGTGTTGTACGTTTTACATGGCTTACTTCTCTCGTCCTTTATTGTTTCTATACCCTTTTTTTTCTTTTTAAAAGAAAACATTGGGTACATGGCTGATAATACATTATTAGTCATTATCGAATTTTAGTTGCCTTTTCTAGCTTTTTTTTTAATGTGTGTAGTCATGTGAGATGTATAGTTTGTAGATTTATAGTTAGTATGTATGTAGATGTAGTTAGAGTTAAGTTTCGGAGTTGTTTTACTTTGTCGAGCGTTCTGTGGTACGGACCGGTGGCCGATGGAGATCGCGCCTTTCGACGATCCTTTGGTGCTGCAAACGTTCATAAGTGATGGTGATCATTTACCATCACGTCTGCCCGCTTATATATATGTTACATTAAATTGGCAAGAGAAAAACAACTCACAGCGCCAGTCGACTCAAAGTAACCGTAGTCGTGATACAAATTTTACAATAATTACCTTCGGAAAATCATAAAACAGCACTTTTACATGAGAAGGCGAGAAGAAAGACGTCTAAAAAATTTGTAACGACGAAGCCGGGCTTTATCTATCGAGAACATCGACGTCATTACGGCGCACGGGCGTCGCGGCGCTCTCGAGCCGGCCGCGGGACGTGCTCGATGGCGTGCCGCGGCCGCCCACAGCCCACGGAGCGATAGCCGAGCGCCGGCCGCGGATATGTAGCGACACGCTGGCGCGGTACGGTCCACTCCGCACGTATTGAAACGAATTATCGAAACGGAGGTATACGTCGTCTATTTACATATATATATCCGGTGACGAACATTCAGACGGTTCGGTGTGATCTGTTGTTTTGCGACCGATGTAGAGTCAGTTGTGTGACGAGTGCGAATGAGGTAGACGGTGTCTTCGAAAATGCTCGCCGTGGCTACGAAGACCGTGCTTTGAATCTGATGCCTTGGATTGTTAGGAGTAAAGACGCACCGACGCGCAGGCCTCGTCTCGAACGGGCGAGGCGTCACTCCAATATTTTCGAACGTTCCTGAATCGGTAGAAACGAGTATATGCCCTCTGTCTATGCAAACGTGGATGCTGCGGTAGATGATCGCCTCGGTGCGGCGTAAATGTTCATTTTGTCTCGTATAATATGGACGTTTCATTGATGAGCGAAAACGTTCCCGGCGCGCCGTTCGCTCGCTAGTGCTCGGCTACGTATAGATACCGCTTCTAAGCGGAACCGTGGTGGAACCGATACGGGCGGACGGCGTTCGGTACGGCGCTGCCGGACCTGTCTCGTCCTAGCCTCCGAGGCGTATGGCTCGCTCGATCCTGCAATACACACAGAAAATGAAGTCGCCGTCGTTCATATCGAAGTGCAGTTAAATATAACTAATGTTTCGTTAACCCGTTGAAGGAATTTGTTATTACCCAAATAATAAAATCATCAGAAAAGTGACATACAAGATAGATAGTGGAGATATAAATGCAGTGGGCTTTTCATCATCGTTTAACGGGAACCTGGGCAGGTACACTCTGGACGTGTGTATTGCAGATTTGATCGTGCTTATATCCATATCGGGAGTATCTATGCGCTCACTACTCTGTGAAGTTAATGCGTGGTGCGAGATGCGTTAGTGACGACCGTCGTACTAGCGCGAGACTGCTACTGCCTAAAGATGGCTCCCGGCGGCCGCTGGAGGCGGTCGCGAGTCGCGCCTTAGACGCGCACATCGTAGCGCATCGCGAGGGATGCGAGCGTAAGAGGGGTACGAGGTGAAGTGGTAGGTGTCGGTGTTGCAGGGCGGCGCGCGCGCTGGCGGCGGCGCCAAGGCGGCGGCCTACGGCGGCGTGTACACCGCCACCACCGCCGCCGCCGCCTCCTACCCCTCGCAGGCCTACTCCGCGCCCGCCGCGCAGCCTGCCAAGCGTGAGTGCATACACACACATGAATTTTGTAAATTTAAAATTATTGCTGATATATTCATATAATAAGAAGTTGATTTGTATACAATGAATCGGAAAAGAATCGTCTTAATTTTGTTTTATGTCCATTTTGTTCCTCATTTTTTATAATACAAACTGCAGTAATGTACACTGCTTCCTCATTAAACGCGACCTCTTTCGCCCCCGATGCTATATCATTCGTATAAGACAGTTACAATCGTTGATCCCTCATTATACTTCTCGTGGGAGCTTTTTTTATTTACGCCATGATTCATTAGTTTATTTGTTTACTAGTTGACCTGGCAAACGTTGTTCTGCCATATAAATTATTTTTTATTGCTGCTCCTCTCCTATTCATCTAAGCGTGATGTTATATAGCCTAGAGCCTTCCTCGATAAATGAGCTATCTAACACTGAAATAATTTTTCAAATTGGACTAATATTTCCTGAGATTAGCGCGTTCAAACAATCAAACAAACTCTTCAGCTTTTTATTATTAGTAATAGATACATTGCAAGTTAAATAAATGCTTGTAACAAAAAGTGATTTAGGAACTCTTTACATTGCTAGTTCTCTTCTAGTTGCTATTAACTACGTTACAGCTGGTTATTGTAAAACATAATGTCTTTGAAAGTAATAAACTGGACTGTAAATTTGATAAAACGAGACTGTTAAAAATAACTGCACCTAGAAACTGAAGTCTGCACTGAGTCATTTTGTAACGGAGCTTAAAGCTTTTATGATAAGACTAGCTGACTCGGCAAACGTTCTTCTGTCATATTAATTGTAACAGTATTTCTCTACTATACAATGGATGTTATCTATCAACTATACATATAATAAAACTGTAGAAGAGTTCAATTCTGTACATTGAATAAAAACTGAAAAAAATACGCCTGGGGGTCTTGATACAGGTAACACAAGTTGTGTAGTTTTAAAGATCTAAGCATACATAGGGACAGACAGCGGAAAGCGACTTTGTTTTATACTATGTAGTGATTCAACGCTTACTTTTCCCGTAAAAAGGGGTAATCCTTAGTGAATTAAAGTCTGATAAGAATTTAGTATAACAGTCGTCACGGTCTTCATTATCATTATCATTATTGTCGTTATCATCACCAATCCCTTAGTCCTGATTCTAAATATCTTACTTAAATAAATGTTAACTTTAGTGTAATAATTAAGTAATACTAAATAGTTATCGTAATTTTAATTGCATTTCTTAAATTCGTACACTCTAATAGGCAAAATATGGATGGGACTAATAAATCTGTAAAATCTTTAAATGTACCCATATTTGTGCAAATTAACGTCTTTGACCTTGTCCTTATTCTTCTGTGTATTAGACGAGTAAAATCATTTTCTACCAGAGCGGTAAAGGGCGGATTAGCAGACATCGCACACTAAAGAAAACGGTGAACTATAAGGTGTGAAAGTGTCTTTACGATATTTTTCTCCCCGTTATAGCATACTAGCTGACCTGGCAAACGTTGTTCTGCAATATAAATTATTTTTTATTGCTGCTCCTCTCCTATTCATCTTAGC
>DWUN01003117.1:0-12559 GCA_018249975.1 Passova gellias
TTATATATCTATACATATATATATATATGTATATGTATATATATATTTATTGATTTTTTTTTTTTTTTCCCTTCTATCCCTTTTACAATAGAAATTTTCTGACTATCCTACATGTGTTCAGTATGGCTGCTTTTTGTAAGGTGATGTATGTATGTGAGTACATGTTTAACAGTTTGAGGTTTGAGTGTAATGATTCAGGTATAACTCCGGTAGCTGAAAGAACAATAGGTACAATTCGTACTTTTTCAACCTTCCACTGGGTTTTTAATTCTATAGCAAGTTCGGCGTACTTGTTTATTTTTTCAGTGTGTGAGTATTGGGTATGGCTATGTCTATCAAATATATTATTTTATTTTTCTTATCATGTAATATAATGTCAGGTCGGTTAAAATGCACAGTTTTATCTGTCAATATAGTTCTATCCCAATAAAGCTTATAATTTGTTGTTATGTCTATTACTGTCTGAACGGTGTATTTGTAGTAAGGTATTATTATTATTATTATTATTATATTACAGGCGTGATGTTACGTTTTTTTTTATATTGTCAATGAAGGATCTTCTTAGCGTTTAAGGGTTCAGTGTGACAATTGAAGAAAATTTAATTAATGGTTTTTTGCTCGGTCTTAGAAATTTAATATTGAAACAATTTCCATGTACAAATTTGTATTAAACTCAACGGGGATTATTTATAGTGTCAAAAATTTTATTTAAACTTTGAAAGAAATGAGGCGATATTAAACTGAAACTCTTTCAGCGTCAAAGAGCGAACTATTAAAGCTTGAATAAAAAACATTTTCTTTTGTATTTGTATGTAGTACGAAAACAAAAAAAAAACAAGAGTGAATAGTTATTTTTTAGGCAAGCGTGCTACATCGTAAGCTGCATCTCGCTTTACGTAAAAATTTCAGTGCTTAACATAGAATGATGTGATGACATACACTGTCTAATTTATTATCTATATTCAATTTGTAGGTACCTACTAAGTTTTCTGCTATTATAAAAACAATTACATGTCCATAATACAATATATACAACTTTATTGTTCTTAAGTACTATCTGGTACATTAAAATTATTAATTCAATAAATCACTCCATTCGTTGTTATTATAAGCGTAATTTTATGAATAATAGTGAAAATGTCCCAATTTAAGCACATATATTTGCAGTCATTGCAACCATAGTCTAGATAAACATACCTATACCCAAGACTAATAGACAAACATTTCTACATTCCTATTTACAGTAACTCGAACATGCCGTGAATTTTGTTACTGTGCTCATGTTTTAAAACAGCGTATGAACAAAGTCGTTGGATAATATTACAATTCAGTTTTATAACATCAAGATGCTTACAGCATGAACATAGGCACATAACTAGGGATCATTTTACGACAAAAATGCAGTCAATGCACATATCAAGTATCACAATGAGCAACTATAAAAATCGTAGTGTTTATTTAACTTCTAGATTTACTATGAATAGGTATCTATGGTCGTATAAATATTTTTATTGTTACCTAATGTTCAAATTGTTGCGTTTTTTGCATGAACACAGGAATCCCGACTGTGCTAAGCAACTTTTTGTCTTGATTTAGCTAAGCTGCGTTTAGTGATATCCCGCGTGGTGCATAGGTTACTTTCAATAGACGAATATGTAAGTATGTGTTGCTAAGTTTCAAAGATTAGAGCATACTCGATAATACTTTTTTCAATGATGCCCGTCCACTGTTTTGTCAGGCATACCATACCAACAATTATTACTGTTTTTCATTATTTGTTATTGTTAAGGTACTTTATTTTTTTATTCATCTATAGATACATTCTATACTGTAATCTACTATTCAGCAAGTTAAGAGTTATTTTTTCTATTACCTATAGATTATCATGCCTCCTTGTGGTAGAGCCCAGATCTCTTATATAGATTAAAGATACGTAATTCCTCTTTGCCGACATCTATTACAATGGTTCTCCACTTCGTAATGGCCTAAGTCTAGAGCCAGATCTCACAGAAGTACTCTTAGGTTAAATGCGCAATCTACTTTCTTATCGTCTGGAGGCAGAAATGATTCAAGCGGCTGTTTTCAAACCGAATTGGACGTCTCTCCTACTCCCCTGGCATTCATCTTCACCTCAAGTTTCCGAAGCTCACTACCGTCAGCTAACGATGTTATGGAATAGTAATGTCAGTAGCAGAGATCTAAGATGACAAAAATACTTTTTCAATATTATTTATCGTCATGTCATTCAGATAATCCCTATTTGTTACGTTATGGTAAAGGTGACAAAATAATAAGTGAAATTTAAAACGCATATACATAGTTTTCCCGCCCAATCTGCTTAACCGATATTGTTTAAATAATCGATACATTAATGTCCATAGAAAATAGGCTATTTACAAACAATACTTGTTCAAAATCAACCTCTCTAAGGACGAAATATAGAATAGAATATTGTGTCGGACTATTTATCTTTATGAGCAATGTGTACCATATGTGTGATGGTGTTATTTGCACTTTTACACGAAATTATATAAACAGAGAAACAAATGAAACATACTCATTATACTCTCCCACATATACGTCGTCTTTGAATATGTTTTAATTTAACGTTTTACAGCAGAATAATTATGAGAGAGGTGATATGGAGGAAAATAATATTTACTCGGAAGACAATGAATACGGCTGGTATACAGCGAATATCCCGGAACCGCCCCAACCTGTGAACACACGCGGTTTGTCTGCGAGGCCAGATTACCCGCTGCCGCCGCAAGTGCCCCCGCCCCGCTCGCAGCCAAGCTTGGGCTCAAATTTTGCCGTTTACGATCCTGTCACAAGACAGCGAACTACAGCATTTGACCGCAACTGTACAGCACCCGGTTGCTGTGTTCCTAAATGTTTTGCTGAAAAGGGTAACAAAGTAAGTTCATTTTCTATCCATAACATTTACAGCTATTTTTATAACATCCAACTCATGCTGCATTCTTCAGACAAACGAGTTGGATTTACTCCAAAGGCGCGTGAATGATTTCATTTCAAAACAGTAATTTGTGATTTTCCTGGACCAAGAACTGCCGTATAATTTATTTCTGCTATGTTGACGATATACTTATTAGATGTGTATTACAGGGTTATCCAGGAAGACCTGGACCTCAAGGCCTCCAAGGTTTACCTGGTCATGAAGGTGTTGAAGGGCCTCAAGGTCCAAAGGGCGAAAAGGGACAAATGGGCCCCCAGGGTCCACGGGGACCTAAAGGTGAAAAAGGCAAACCAGGTGCTCAAGGCTTTATCGGTTTAACTGGGCCCCCAGGGGCTCAGGGTGAACCTGGAATGCCAGGAATTCCAGGTCGTGATGGATGTAATGGAACGGACGTAAGTAATTTCACAAAAACAACTGCGTAAAACTGTTACTTGCAATATTAAGACATGGAATAATGTGATCAAATCTCGGCTCAGGGAGAACCAGGTGCACCGGGATCTCAAGGATTGCAAGGGCCTCGTGGTTTCCCAGGCCCAAAAGGAGAAAAAGGCGACAAAGGAGAAGCAGCTCACAGCGGTCGTTATCCCAACAAAGGCCAAAAAGGCGAAGCTGGAGCTGATGGGATGCAAGGACCTCAAGGTCCTGTTGGCGCAACGGGACCTCCCGGATTGCTAGGAGCTAAAGGAAATACGGGGCCAATGGTAACAAGGATTAATAAATAATATTACTTCTACTATTATTAGTTGTTGTAACCATACTTTCTTGCTATTTATAAACATGTGACGAATAATTAATTTTCAATCCTTTTTAGGGTCCACAAGGATTAAAAGGTGATAAAGGTGCTAAAGGTATTAAGGGTCGGGCCGTACATGGTGATAAGGGTGAAAGAGGAGATCCCGGTGACAGAGGACCAGGTTGTCCTGCTATAGTTTTACCGTCTTTGGAAAATAAAGGTGCAATTAAAGGTGTTAAGGGTGACATGGGGCCAAAGGGAGAAAAAGGTGAACCTGGTTATGCAGGCATAAAAGGAGACATAGGTGTTACAGGTGAATCAGGTTTGCCTGGTCAAATGGGTATAAAAGGAGAAAAGGGTATAAGAGGAAATCCTGGTGAAAGGGTAAGCATAAGACATATTTAATTTCTTTTTCATATTGCCTGTCTGTTTTAAATTTGTCACAGGTCAATGGCGTCATGTGATCCTATTCCTATTTCCTATTTTATTGCTTTATTCATGTTTAATTTTATTTTAGAAGTGGTAACTTCTGATTTATTAGTTTCATCATAATTTAATCGTTGTTCCAAATGACATTGGTTTGTAATTAAATTATTGCTAATTATTAAGGCTAACAAAATCGGTACTCACGGAAGTTAAAACAGACAGGCAGTATATGTTTATTTTTGTTAAATTTGCTTTTGATAGCCGTTGTAATATGTGCTATAACAGGGACGAGACGGAATGTACGGACCCTCTGGTCCTATGGGTGCAAAGGGAGACAGAGGATATGACGGATTGTCAGGGCTTCCTGGTCGACCAGGAAGTAAAGGTGAACCTGGAAAGGATGGAGCACCGGGTTTAAGAGGACTACGAGGAGTGCCTGGGCCTCCAGGAGGTCGCGCCGGTGCTCGTGGACCTCCAGGCCCCCCTGGTCCTCGAGGTTATACAGGACCATCTGGAGCACCAGGTACTGATGGCAAACCAGGCGAAAGAGGGCAGTCAGGGCCAATGGGTCCACCGGGTGGCCAGGGTGAACCCGGTACTTCAGGTAGGGAAGGGCCACCTGGAGTCAAGGGAGAGAAAGGTGAACCTGGTCTGGATGGTTTGAAAGGAGAAATTGGGCCTCGGGGCTACGATGGCTCAGCCGGGCCTCAAGGACCAAGAGGATTGAAGGGCGCAGATGGATTTACGATACCAGTACGTTTTGTCACAGTTCGTAAAAGCTTATAATTACATGAAACAAAAAAGCAACTGTAATTATTACAAATTAATATTTTAGGGCGCAAAAGGTATTAGTGGCTCATCTGGTCGTCCGGGTGATAAAGGTCAAAAAGGTGAAAGGGGTTACACGGGAGTAAGAGGTACTCCGGGAAATTCAACCCGTGGAACCCCTGGAATGCCGGGTGAAATGGGAAAACCTGGTGATAAAGGTGATAAAGGCAGTCCAGGTATCGACGGTATACCAGGTGGTCAAGGAGCAAAGGGAGATATCGGAGGTCGTTGTAATGAATGCTGGCCAGGCGGTCCGGGACCGAAAGGAATACGAGGAACTGATGGTTATCCCGGAGCCCAAGGACAGCGAGGGCCGACGGGGCCAGCTGGAGTTCCAGGTGAACGGGGAGCTGACGGTGTTCACGGATTGCCTGGATCTCCTGGCGCACCGGTATGTACTAGCGATGTACAAACAAATAAATTATATACCATTATATGTTCTCCTATACAACAACAATAACACATAAACGGTTACTATGTTTTGACAATAATTGTATAATTTGGTAACTGATAAAATCATTTGCCAGGTTTGCCCGGGAGGAGTACCACGGCCGTATCTATTTCTAGCATGACAGTTTTTGTTAAAACAATTATTTGTGTTTCGGTCTAAACGGCCTGGAGTGACCGATGGACTCGTATAGTAGAAGTTACCATTTTAATTATCAAAAGTAGTAAGGCATCTGTGAGTAAACTATAACATAACACTAAATGGTCTTATGTTACGAACAGGCTCATTCCCGCAGTCTAGTTAAAAATACAGATTAACCAACTTATACTTTTATTAAAACCTACTATTACCTGGACTAATTTACTCTAACATTATCATCCCTCTAGTCCTATTGAACGTTGATTGCAGATGTGCAAATGATTGTTTAATTTAAAGTTCGTTTTGTACTTCTTTTAAGAACTTGTTAAATATAAGCTTGTTTTTAACCGACTTCAAAAAAGGAGGAGGTTCTCAATTCGTCTGTATTTTTTTAAAAGTGTTTTTGTCATTTATTGATTTCTTAATTATTCGTATCCATCTCACCATGGGCTAAAAAAACAATATGCCATCTTTAGGAGATTGCCTAATTGTATTTACGTTACGGTGTTTTATTTTTCATATTCCTCTCAGCAAACCCTTTCATTTGATACCCGTATGGCGTCCGCCATATAGGATTTAGAATGACGTCAATTAGTTCTGCCCCGTCATCCAAACTTAATGTGTATTACAAAATTTACGCATAATTGGTTCGGGTAAATTGGTTTAAAATTCAGTTGCAAGATTTGACCCGCACATACTAACGAACCAACTAATAAGGCAATGAAATGAACAATGGATGAAGAAAAGGCAACTAACAAGGCAAATGAAAGCTTGTAAAAAGAGTGAACTGTCGCAGCCGCATAAGTGCCAAAAATCGTCGCACTCAGCTTTAAATGTCGAAGCGACCTTGACAGTTGGATTTAAGTACTATCAGTAATTACTAGTTAATTACTCCTTTTTTTTATGTTATGAGAGTAGTGAACGAGCTGACAGCAGTCACGAGTAGCCGCTGTTGCTCATGGACATCTGCGACGGACCTCTAATAGGGCTGTAGGGATGGGACTGTTAGTGTAAATTCAGTTAATAGCTGTTAATAAGAATTAGTTGGTGAGTATTCGTTAATAATAGGACTGCAGAAATGGGACTGTTAGTAATATTAGTCCAGTTAGTGTTTGTTAGTGTAAGTGCAATTAGTATTCGTTAGTATCTGCCCTATTAGAGATCCGTCACAGATGCGTCACTACTCTTGAGGACTGAGATGGTCGCCTCTGGTATACAAGTGGACAGGCATCCATACCCATCAAACCGAAACACAAATTATAAAAAGAATTGCTTCACGGCAGAAATAGGTGTGGCGGTGGTACTTCCCCGGGCGTACCGTATAGCGTTTTATTTGTATGAATTAATATATCCAATATACTAGTAATGTAACAACTTTATGTGAGACTAGCTTTAGTCCGCGACCACGTTCGCGTGGAAAAGTGACATTTCCTAGGACACTTTTATTGCAAAATACACTAGTCCATGCAGATGAAGTCGCGGGAAAAAGCTGGTATAGCCTATATTGATAAGTGATAATGTAGCAGTCAAATGGTGAAAGAATTTTTGCAATCGGTCCAGTAGTTTTTGAGCCAATTCGTTACATATATACACACATACAAATCTTTCCTCTTTATAATATCCGTATAGATTAGCTTACGTTTGCAGTGAGCTAAATGCATATTCGGCTAGCGTGGTAATACTTCAAATCAGGCGAATTCTTGGCCCGTGTACACCTTTCTGATAGTCGCAATATGTAATTATTTATTCGCGAGGCGTCCGACCAAACACCTAAGTTTTATGAGGTATTTTGTAAAATGCAAGATAAAACACGGTATTCCGTAGTTATTCTAGTGTCTAGACGCTTGTCACACTTCTGTCCGAGTGTATTAATAAATGGGCATGCGATCTTAAACGTGGCTCAACGTTCGCACCGTCGACCGCTTAATTGACAGCAACGCTACCAATATACTTAAAACAATTTACAGATAATCTAACGGCTGTTAATTAATGTTAATTTACATGTCGATTCACGTTAAAATATCAGTAGCTATTGCGGACACTCACAGCGGGTAGGTACTGGTGGTAGATGCGATGCACAGATACGTTGGTGATTTTAGTAGTAATAAAAATCATGGCGCGGTTGGCTAACAACGCTTAATGCGCGGTTACACTTTATCGCGGCCGTATCATGTGTTGTTGGCGGTATATCGGTTAATCAAATTGGGAGCGTATCGATATCACGGACGTCTTTCGATAGCGCGCCACCTTTATCTTAATTGATTGTCTCCGTTTTGACATAATACCGGCTTATACATTTTGATTTTTCCCTTTGATGTAGCGAAAATTCCTCGCGTCGATAATACAATGCGCTCGTTTGTTTTCAGATACGGGCGGCATGAGGGCATCGGAGCGCGGCCCGGGCACGAACGTAACGCGGCTACGATGCTAACATTGTGTACGGCTAGGTTCAGCTAACGCGGCGAGCGGCGACCGAACAGGGCGACAGACTGACATGCGGATAGGTGTGTGGACTTACAGTGCGTGTGTATAAAGGGATGCATGGTTTGTGAGGTCGGAGCGGCGGTCATGGACATGAGCGGTGAGGGCGGGGGCGCGGGGGCGGGCGGTGCGCTGCAGCAGCGGTGGTACGACAGCCGCGTGAACGGCAGCCCGGCCGCCGGCGACGTCAGCTCCGAGGCTAATGGCGACGGCTTCTTCCATTCGCCGCTGGAGGGCGGCCACCACAGCCGCGCCCGCTACTACCATCAACAAATGCACGCCCCTTACTCGGCCGCGGTCGGCTCGCACGGTAAGCGCTCTAATGCTACTAATCCATTTCCTCTTTTCCTCCATTGTTCTAGGATTAGTCCGCGTGCAAGTGGAAATGTATATCGATGACTATTTAAAACTAATTTACTATGTAAGTGGTATATCGCTGCAAAGGTACAGAATGTCGAATACGATTTAGTGTTCAGTTGCAAATTCCTTCCGTCGATCGAATGCTATGTCGTGCTCTAGATACGGATAGGTATTTCGCTTGAGCTTTTATAGAGACATAAATCTTGCCGCAATTGAAAAATTACATACTGACGGCGAATTCCAACTACCATACTCGTAAATCACAGTCGTTGGGAGAGACAAACTTAGCAGAACTGCGAGTCGTTATAATTAAAAATGTTAAGCGGCCAGTAATTCGGCTGTCAGTATTTAAAGCAAATCGCGGCTATGGACGGTAGGCAGCCGTCCGGCCTTATCGCCCATCAGACGATATCTCTCCAAAACTCCACAATTAATTCAACGGACCCGACCAGTCAAAATCGCCATTCTGTAAGGTGACAGCTTAGGTAAACACGATCTAAAATGGGCCCCGACCGTAAAAGAAGAAAAAAAATACATATGATTCCATACTTTTTGTTTTTCCTTTTGAGGTTTAAATTTTATGGCCGCTATAAAGTTTTTCGTGGAGACAGGTGGCTGTTCTTTATAATTTAACCACTCATTCGAACTCGCACGAAACGTCGTCTAGAGGGGCGCCCTTAAAGCCTAGTTTGGCATGCGTCTGATACTTTTAATTTATTGAGCGATGCGTCGGTAGTGATGTGACACTTAAGAAACTGTGTCAGTTCTCGGAATCGGAACCGGGAATCGATTCGGTGCCGGTCACAGCAGTTATGTGTCGTAGTTTATGTGTGTGTTCCTTCTCGGATCCGATTTTTAGGTGGTTTGTAAACTCACTCCCTTATCGTGTTGTCGAGAGCCGCGATACGGCTTCTTGTCGCTTTGATTATATCTAAATTTGGTATATTCATTTGTCGACACGCGGCAGCGGCTCAGACGATTATGTACTCGAAAATTACTTGATACATTGATTCTCATCTTTTATAAAACCGCTTGTTTATGTATATTACAAATTGTGAATACATATTTAACGTCCGTAACGTTCGGTGCATTGATTTCAAGTGGCGGTCTTTTAAGCATAGGGTTACGGATTCATATCCGGGTTCAATTTGGTAAATGATAATTACAATAAACTAGTTTTATAGATACATTAGATTGTTGAGATCCGAAGTTTGGACAATTGTCTTTAAATATCCACGATACTAATGAATATATTGTCACAGTAGGTACCTATATAGATTATTTGTCTATCTTTTTCTTTATGAAAATAGGATTGAAACGAATATTACTTGATTCTGCATTTAAATTGCCTTGTTTATTAACTTTTTTTGTTCCGATCATAACAGTGTGTCTCTAGTGTGATGCAAAAACGATAAAACATATCTTTAACAGCACACAGATGTGTGTAAACATTGCGACGATGACAACTCGGATCGTTTTCACTTCGCGTTTTGTATATTATACGAGCGAGAGTTGCGTCAGCTGTTCGCCTGGCCGCTACGTATCTTTATAATTCATGTTAAAAAAACATTATTGCACACAACTACAGTTATGCTTGGTATGTGTTGACGTAATTGGTCACTTAAGCTAATTTTATTCTGGACTAGCTGTGCCCGCAACTTCGTCCGCATTTGAATTTAAATTAAAAGTTACTCCTTATTAAATCAGCTATGTGCCAGTGAAAGTCCCATCAAAATCGGTCCAGCCGTTCTACAGATTAGCCGGAACAAACGAACAGACAGACAGATAGACCGACAAAAGTTGTACAAAAATGTTATTTCGCTATATGTACCGTGTATATGTACATACATATGCGTCCAGTAAAAGCGGTTATTTTAATATTACGAACAGACAGACTACAATTTTATTTATTTGTACAGATGTAGTATGATGCATTTGTGTACATACTCGTGTTCATTTAGTCATCATCGATCTTTTTAAAATTACTGCCATTTGTGATAATTTAATGTACACATAATTCAATGAACATTACATAAGGTCGGGAGTAATTGGTAGAGTCATACCTAATATGTAGTTTCATTTTGGTAATGGAAACATACTCATTCTCCACCTTCAAGCACAAGTTCCATCGGTGCCCATAGGAGCGTGGCTGAGTATACTCCAAGTATACTCCCCTAGCCTTTCGCAGTTACCTGAATGACCATAAAAAGTGTTGCAGCCAAGCAATGCAATGTTCTTTGTAGATTAAATATTTCTTACAACATAGTGAAGATAATAATCCCGTATAATAAGATGCAGTCTAGCTAATTACATAATGAAGATGTTGGTTTTTTTTACATTATTCACACCATGTTACTTCAATTAAATACAATAATTTATGACTGCAGCAATATTTCATTTGTATAATATGTTTTTGCTTTTATAATTAAAGTAAAAACATATTTTATATATTTATGTAGGTATTGCATATAATTTGTATTTGAACATTTTGGTTGTAGTCTGTTACTTTAGTTTTATTCTTTGATAATTATAATATATACGTTGCATTCATATTTGTTATTTATCTATGATCTCAAAGTTATAGTTTTATTATAGTAGGTATAGACTGTTTACGTGAGTTTGCACAGTTCTTTTTAGTATTTACCGACTAAATTTATCTGTGTCTATTGATTTTATGATCTGTAATGGTGATATATTTTTTATAGTCTGTGGAGTTGTGGTAATGGGCAAGTCTGTAATGCGATACTGGCAACATTTGACGCATCCGATAATTTATGGTTTAGTGGCGCGATTGATGATATGGACGAAATTATTTATATCACTCCGTCTGAGATTCACTGGCGTCGTTTTGTTCAAACATTCGAATTTGGAATGTGAATAATCGAAAATGACATGTGTTAATGTTAAGCGGTTTAGGAAAGTTGATTAATGCTTCCTAATCGATGATATGGACCAATACAACCTTTAAGTAGGCAAACCCTTTCATTATTAATTTTAATAATTATCATTTGTACGTTTATGAGTTCTTAATTAATATTTTTCCTAATGAGTTTTATCTTTTTTTCTTTAGTTTGATTTGATGTAATTTCACATTAGTAACTTGGTACAAAAATCTCGTATGTAATGTCATACGTGTTGCTGATGTTTCTATGTCGTCATTTGTTATAAGTATTTATAAAAGATTTTAATAAAAGTAATTAAGCACGATTTTCAGACGTAAGGTGAGGTGTTACGTGCATACGGTACATTTGGGGACTACGTTAATTATTCATTTTTTTTTACATTTAAATAATAGAATGAACTCGAAACGAAATTTCTCTGCTAGATAAAAATAAAAAGCTCGCAGATGTAAAGAGATGCGCCGATAAGGCGAACATTTTATTATTTCTTAGTCACACGCCGCGAAAGTGCAAATACGACAGGAGGCAAGGCAAGGTACACGACCTTTGTTTTCTAACGTTCGTAGAAAGTCGAGTAAAACAAACACATTATTCAATCCACTCCAGCATCGGCTCATCGTCGATTTCACGCGCATTGCCCGGTGACAATTGTAACGTTCCTATAAACGACAAACAGCGTTCTATCGGCTCTATAGCTTCCCGATAAAGCTCCAATTCATTTATCTTGACCGTGTCTCGTGTAACCGTTTCAATATGAGCACCTGTCCTTACAATACCTATCGGTGCCTTTTGATTCGCATTCCAGATAAAAGCTGTCAGCGTTTTTTTTCTAAAGTTCTTCACCGAAAATTTATTGTACATTCCGCAATGATGAATTCTTTCGTAAATTCGATTTGCTTAGCAGATTTATAGTTATTTAATGAACTCGACAATTGCGCTTAAGAACAATACTATTTAGATACTATTCGTTTTGTAATCGTTCTATTTACGAACTACCTACGTTTAATTTATGTTAGTACCTACCTATCTTTAACTTTAAACGCTATATGTTTGACAATTGGTCCGGTGATTAGCGAACCTGATTGCTGTATCGGGGGGTCGTGAGTTCGATTCCGACACGTTCAAATACTCGAGTGACAGGCCTAAATATTTGTACTCTGTCTGGTTGTCAAATTATTTACATGTACGCATTGATATATAATAATAATTCTTTATTGTACACAATACAAAAATTACAATACAGAGTCATATGCTAATTTACAAAGGCG
>DWUN01003118.1:0-12558 GCA_018249975.1 Passova gellias
AGGTCCCGAAAGGGGTAGGCAGAAAGCACCGAGTGCCAAATATCTCTGTCCTTGCAAACCTGACGCGCTTCGTCTACGTCTACAAAAGCAAATAATGCAATCTTAAAATATTCATAAAGACTGCTGTTGTACAACAAAAAAACTATCTATAAACTAGTGCAAACAATTGATTCCAAATTATAAAACAATATTCAATAATACCATCGCCGATTTATCATATTATGCAGGCATTAAACTAAAGTACCTCCCAATGAACCTCCCTGGCACACTCCATATACAAATCTATAGTGTTCTCAACGTGAACAGATTGTTCATAGCAAAATCGTTGCAAACAACCGTTCCTGATCTCCAAACGCCATTCACCGCAGATATGTGACGTCCCGCATCGGTGCCTGAAGCGGCGTAATTTTTATCGCTTCACATCTAAAAGTTCGCGATTAATGATCCGCTTCGTCTAGTCATACGGTTTGCCGAATGCCGTAAAAACGCGCAATTCTGTTCGCAGCGGGGATCTCGTTTGTGTGGATGTGGCATATATTTTTGACCGACTTCATTAATGTTACTGACGAAGATTTATTAATAATTGTTTATCTGAAAGTTAATATCATTATTCTTTTAAGAATAAATTCTTAAGCGACAATATTTTTTGTCTATTAATGTTCTTAGTATTTGCTACATGGAATATAGGTAATATTAGCAGCAGAAATGTTGACCCCCATTCCTGGTCTGGATTTAAATCCTGTCACACACACCTCTGGATACTATCCTCATTAGGTGATTGTATTATTAGCGGGACTATCACTCAATCTGCAGCCTTTTCATGCGACTTATTGCAATAATCCAAAACAGAAACCGCTACTTTAGTTGGTTCTAGACTACAAATGGGACTATATTAGACGTATACCGCATCCAAACAAGCCCAGCATCCATCTCCCACATCTATAGCCGACCTTTAATTGCTGCCATCTTGATACGGCTGCTACATCGAGCGGCAAAATGGGTTTTTCGCGGCAGCGCAACTTTGTACGCGAACATTATCGGATTTACCAGCGAATGTATGTAGATTTTGTATCACATCTCTTACCACGTATGTGTTTCATGTATTTGTATCTACATCCATCGATATATGGGTTCAATTAATAAATATACATTGAACAGCTTTTATCTATATTGTACTTAAGCAAATGCAGTTAAAAGTATCTTCGCTGCAGTCGCGTTATCAATTAATACTAACCCACTAATGGTTTTGTTAATAATCAACTCTTCTTCATTCGCAGTTCAATTAGTAAGACATCCATCATATCTTTTATATGATTTCTTTTGAAACTTTAGTTTTTTAGAACTCATACATATAATATGAATGAAACTAGAACTAATTTCATTTCTTGTCTCTCCAGCTTTAGTATGGATTTTATCTTCCCATTCTCAGAATCTGGGACTCGCATCCTGACACATAGTGCTGACTATTATGAAGTTATATATTTATGCATTAAGATCATTATCACTCACTATAACTGTGATGGAAGTTATCGTCAGGAAACCTAGATACTTTAGAGTTTTGGAAATCGTGTAAAGCCTGCCAATCAGCACTTAGCCAATGTGGTAGATCATGGCCTTAAGCTATCGTATTATAAGAGGACACCTGCGCCCAAAGACGAAAACGTTTATTTGCACAAATATGGGTAAGTGTAGAAATATTTGGATGATCATAACCAGGATCTAGTTGATATTTAATTACGTATAATTTTATTAACATTATCGCACATTAATTTGCTTGTACAAACAACTTTTACGAAATCAAACGACTGAAAATACGCAAATAATACCCAAAGATAATAATGCATGCACTAACAATGGAGGAGAAATAACGTTCAACAATCCCGTTGCAATCCCGGGGGCATCTAGAGAGATCTGTTGACTTGCACTCGGTGACTACAGGTGGCGACCCTACCAATCATACGCGTTTGCATTGCCAGTCAAATAGACAGTACCACTGTCCAGAATCCACTAGATCATTGACTGGCATATTTATGTATTAGGCAGGACAAAAATAACCAACTTATTAGGTTAGCCGATACCCTTAACGCTATCTAATCTTGTTGACCTTGAGTTAAATAAAATCCTTCCTCACTTTAAATTAGATGTAATGCCTCTGCCATAATAAGTCCGTCTGTATTATCGTAAGTCTCTCTTAAAACCGCACCTTTATAAGACCACAATACATGTACTGCCAAGATAATTTAAATTACCAATCCCCCCTCCTTCCTGGAAGTGGGAAACTTAATTTGAAAGAACCACGCTATATCTGTTTCAATTTATTTATTTATTTACATAAGTCCACAGCCTTGCATAAAACTCACGGATTTAAATCTTATAGATAACTAGATGACCTGGCAAACGTTGTTCTGCCATATAATTTTTTTTTATTGCTACTCCTCTGCTATTCATTTTAGCGTGATGTTATCTAGCCTAGAGCCTTCCTCGATAAATGAGCTATCTAACACTGAAATAATTTTTCAAATCGGACCAATATTTCCTGTGATTAGCGCGTTCAAACAATCAAACAACCAAACAGTGAAACAAACTCTTCAGCTTTATATTATTAGTATAGATAAATGTGTGTGTGTGTGTGTGTGTGTGTTAGAAGCTTTGTTTGATACGTTTATTTGTTTCTAGTTAGCTCGAATGGCTAGCCGATGTAAACGGGGCCGTGATCCAAGCAATCTCTCAGGGGCAACACGGCGACAGAATTATCCGGGTACACAATAGTTCGATCCGTCTTAACCGTCTCCCCGGTGCGGGATTGCGAGCAACTCCTTCCATTCCGCACCAATGAATACTTGATCGGTGCAATTGTTTTCAATGCAGTTCACTTGATATTAAATTGTGTGGGAGTGAATTTAGTTTGCGTACAATTAGAGTTCGTTGAGCTAATGCATTTTGTTATATGATTCTAGTTAATTGAGTGGATAGGTTGAGAGTAAATTATCTATATGTTGTTTGGCCTAGTGGTTTGGAGATGACCTTGTTTGAGTTGGAGTAGCTGGAGGTCGTCTGTTCGATTTCTATCTAAGACAAACATGCGACGAGCACATTTTTTTGTCCCGATTCTGGGTGTGATGAAATTATATATAATAAAATAGTATGTACGTATATACGTATGCTCATCAGCCTAATTTGGAATTATTATCAACCATCTCTACATACATTTACGAGTACCAATAAAAACAGAACAGGATGAAGATTATCATCAAAATATATGCGGGAACAATGCGATATTGGATCAAAACCAGTGGTTAATTCATTTATTCAAATCGGCCTACCTACTTATGGGTTAACCGGTGTCTCGGCATCCAACGTCTGCAATCACAGCCTTTTTACGACACAATAAAATCTATATTCCCAAACACAACTGCATATTCTTTTGTCAATTATACGTGAAATTTGCCTACAACATAATGCTTTCAGAAGGACCTTTAATACGGTATACATAGAGGTGATTTTAATCAGTTGGCACTACATTTAAAAGGGTCGTCGCATTCTAAATACCTTTTAATAACACACGTTTTTCAAGTTTGTTCGACAAGCAGCACTGTATACGATTTGAATCGTTTGGCGGAGACGCTTCGGGCTATCTCTTATTTATAGCACAGAGTAATTGTATACAGAGGCTAATATTGGCTAAGATTAAATTAATTTGTGTTCTGATTAGAGGTTGGGCATCAGGTGAGGGTCGGGAATAAGCTGGAGTCAAGACTAGAACCGGGTTGAGTGGTCTGAGGTGTGTTAGCTTTGCCAATCCGCTCTTAGTCTTGGCCAGCGTAGTAGACCACGATGCTTAGCATTAGGCATTATGAGAAGAGACCCGTTCTCAGCAGTGGAACAACAAATGGTGTGAAGAAAAAAAAAAACATAAATCAATCAAATATCAATTCCCGTTATCCAAAAAAAAGCCTTGTTTTGTATTTTACCTGTATCACTGTTGAGATACATAAATAAATATTGAGGAATATGGAGGCATTTCGCGTGGACGATAATCGAAAGGAAGAAAGAATTGCCCATGGCTGGTCGCTGGCGTCTTCCTGGAGTACACGGCGGGTGCACAGTTTGTTAGTGTTGTTATTATGTTTTAATTGACTTTCCTGAGAGTAGTTCCTTGTACTTATTCTACTAAGCAATGAATCTTTGGTATCCCAAAAAGTATAGAATTTGAATTTTAATATAAGTTCTCTGTAGAATCTACTCTGTAACCGAACCGATGTACAACCTCGGACCTTTCAATCATTATCCGTATACGGTGTATAATTATTTCGATGCGCATTCAAAGTTCTAGCTGATGAGGCCCGGGGCTCTCCCTATACGATTCAGTTTAAAAAATGTGGCGCAAAAAAAAGCTACGTTTTAATTGCCGTAAGATATTAATTTCGGACGTCTGGCGTTTGAATGGTAATTATTTAATTTGTTTGCCGGAAAAAAACATTTTTTTTTTTTCAAATCACTTTGAAGAGCGTGCGACGCGTTCGATTTTTTATCGACATTTTTTGAGGGCGCCCTTCTGGGTCGAATTCGGTGATGATGTAAGGGTGGAATTGACTTGATGCGTGTATGCCCCTTTGACAGATGTTTTCAAGACAGAATGTTTATAAACGCTTACGATCATTTCAATGGTAGAGTGACATTAAAATACTGCACTTTACAAGTACTTTAAAACATTTCTAGTAATTTCAACAACTTCTATACATGACACGGATAATGTGGAAATAGCCGCTTACTTTGAAGTAGTGTCGTGTTTCATTTGTAAAAAATGTCTATGAAGTCTATCAATAGAACCTTATTAGTTTGAAGTCCAACAGAAATAAAACATACCGAAATATCGGTCAATATTTTCAAAATCAATTTTTTTTTCAAATTTCTTTCGCCCACTAAGACAAAAATTTAGCAGATCCAGACCTTTTTGGGAACCCTTTGAGCCAGTATTTGAATACTTCAAACCCTTGCCATTAACGAAACAATCCGCAAAGAAAACTTCGGCAGGCATTAAAAACAAGACAGTCCTGAAAAAAAAACTTAACCAACGGAGTTGCAAAGCGTACGAATTATTTGGAATATTCAACAAACGTTAACTTCTAACGAGACATCCCATAGTATTTGAATCGTCTATCCGTACATAAAAAAAATTGCCCATTCGCTTGTCTTATTACACTTAAATACTAGTGAATACAGTTTGGAGTGGTTAACAATAACTGATGCTCTTATATCAAAGGTTTATCATCCGCGCCTTCTTTTAGCGCGCACTGCAGATAAATAAGCACGTATAAGTAAAATAAATTAATTTCGATAAAATTTCGTTTCAACTACAGTCATAAAGCAATTTTTGCTCATTTTTATCGCATTGATGTCGAGGATTGAGAGGTTTTCAAATAATCCAAGATTTATATTCTTGTTGCGGTTAGTAAGATTTTATAAAGTCGAATTTTGGTATTTCGAAATATTGTCTAACGTCAAAGGTATCAATGTTTGTTCTGTTTCATTTCACAGTAGAAACACAATAGCGCTAAACTCGCGAGAAAACCAGCGTGCGGCCGCTTGTTGGACAATATTCCAAATATAAAATACAAAAAAAAAAGACACTTTTTTTTTCGGCTGAGGCGCACCAACTTTTTTTCAACCCTGTGGTCTGTTTGTAAGGGTAAAGGGAAAAATGCTCGTTTGGACCCGCGAAAACTTTTTTGCGGTAAGAAAAGGTTGCTTTGTACGCCGTTTGTTATCTACTTTTTTAAAAACATATCTATATTCGCCGCTTTTGGTCTTGTTGTTTAATTAGAATTAAAAATGGCGTCGCTTTGAACAGTTGGTGCTAATGTTACGGTAATTCCGGGCATTGTTTGGAAAACCGCGTTCGTTTGGCCGAACGGGAATCTTCAATGGATTCCAACTAATGTTTCTCGATCTGCTTATTGCTCAAATGTATGTTCTGAGTGGAAATCGAACCTACGATATTCGGTGTATCAGTTAAGGTACCTAACCATGAGGTCAAAGAGCTAGGCTTGGTGTTATGGACAGATAACAGTTCCAAAAGAGCCTCTTTAGGACAGATTTGTAGCTTCACCGATCTAAATTGGAGAGTAATGGACAATTTTTTTTGAGATGAGTAGCTGCCCAGCCTCTCTAGGCTTACGTGGTAGACAATGACCTTTAATTCTTTTCTTTTGAGAATAGAGATCAGTATCCAGCAGTGGGACAATAGAAATGAAAAAGTATCTAATAGGATACAATTTTGTACGCACAAAAAGCTCCATGCCATTTCCGTATGTCAATGTCCTCGAACGTCAGAAATTCATATTTATGTGCATGGTAAGCGATCGCTCAGATCACTGTTATGCAAACGATAGATATAACGTGAAATGATAAACAAACATATATTTTATTTCTATTGCTGTACGAATGGAGCTATCTTACTTCACCACAATTCCTAATCGGATAATTATTCAAGGATACGTAAGGAAGAGCTCGCACAGAAGCGAGTTTACCAGTAAATTCTTTCAAACTTCACCAAATGTTCGATTTTGTATGTATTTCATTTTGGTCTTCTTTATTGTGCACAGTACTTTATTATTTATGTGCCATCGCGCTAGGTGCCTAACGGGGTAGGTAGAGCGCATCGAGCGCCAAACATCTATCTTTGCAATCCTGGTGTGCTTCTTCTAAATTCATAATTTATTAAATGAAAACCTTTAATAGCATCAGTATCTATCTTTAATGCACTTAAAGGTCGTGAGAATAATAATTGCTTAAATATCGATATTAATAATTAATTATCTCCAGTTTTAGCTTTGTTATCTTCAGCTTCAGTTTCAATATTATCTTTTAAAACGAATTTCGCTAACCATCCCGAATCATTCACTGTGCTCACATCCTACCATCCCTGTAATACATCCCATATCTGCGTGGTGGCCTCACAATGGGCCACCCTAATTTGAATATCTTGCTCGCTACGAGCAACAGAGTAAAAAATATGAGCAATAAATATGCCCACGTCAATTCTGCAATGGTTGCCTCAGCGGAGATCTTAAGCGAATTAGTTGTGGATGATTTATCTGTGAACATTTACATCCTGATCGAGAGGTATGAAATTTCAGGCAGTAAAACTTGTTTCCATTCCAGGATGCCTTGTTCTTTTCCAAACAATTTACGTAAGATTCGAAACAAGAAATTAGTCCGACCAAAATAATTTTGTCATCGCCTCAATATCAAGGTGTTACTTCCTACCTTCGGCAGACTAGGTACATAAAATGCTTTGAGGTACATCAAATTGCAGGTATATTGTTACACCTTAAAAAGGCTTGCTGTATCCGCAAATAACTATAAATTAAGTCTGGTATTCTGTTTAGCTAGCTAGAATTAACTAACCAAACAAATGTTAAGTATTTGGCACATATATTAAGAAACCATGGTAGTGTCTTAAGGTTATCAAAACCAGAAATAAGTTCTTCTAATTCAGCAGGAGCGTTTCCATCTAGTGTTATCTTCTTTAAGCGTTTTCGGTTATTAGCAAAGTACCAGCTTTGTCTAGTTACGATCAAATGGAATTAGGTCTCAAGAAATTATTATTATTATGATTATTGGTTTGCGATTCCCTCCCACGCTTAACGTATTTCGTGGAACGGCGGCAAAATTTTCTAACAATCTCGTTAAACAAATTGCGTGTACGACTTAGTTTTATACCTACGATATTTGCTTAGTAATTTCCATGAATTTGTTTGAAATAATTTGTTTAGGACCGAATTTCAAATTCAAAATATTATCTGGTTCCAGAACAATCAGTGCTTAATACGTGAATAGCCTCTAGCGTTGCACCATGTAGTCGCTTAACGTAAGGATATATTACTGTTGTTTTTAATATCGCTAATACAGCCAGCCCTGTGACAGATATATTAAACAATACAGGGTGGACAAATATGAAAATAACTCTACACTGTGTATCGGCATTGTACAACTCATTTGCCTACTGTTGAGAGTACACTGAACGACGGAAGTTTGTTTACAGCGAACATATTTAATATTTAACAATAATTTTGTAAGGACAGACATTTGGCACTCGGTGCTTTCTGCTTACCCCGTTGGGGACCTACCGTGATGGTATAGTAGTGATAATATTTAAAATATTGTCGAAATATAAATTCAGAAGCATGTCAGGTCTGTAAGGAGTTGTTTGAGACGTGGTGCTTTCTGTTTACCCCGTTAAGGAATTGGAGTGATCGTGTAATAATAACATTATTTTCAATTAAATGTATTTCTCTATAACAGTAAAGAAAAACTTTATGAGAAAATTTGCATATCATTTGTGCATATGTTTTCAATTTAAGTAACAATTATGATTTAATACATGTTCAACAATATATTATAACAACAACATAACACGGCAGGTCCCTAACGGGGTAGGCAGGGTGCAGCGAGTGCCTGTCCTTGCAAACCTGACGCGCTTCGTCTACATTCATCGCTCTCTTTATGCAAACACGCCGGTAATATATTACAATTCCACATATAATCATCATTACATAGTGTAAAACAAAGTCGCTTTCTCTGTCATTATGTTCCCTTGTTCCCTTAAATCTTTAAAACTACGCAACGGATTTTGATGCGGTTTTTTTTAACAGATAGAGTGATTGAAGAGAAAGGTTTACATGTGTAATATATAGTAGAGATATACTGTTATAATTTATATGGCAGAACAACGTTTGCCGGGTCGGCTAGTTAATAATAAAAGTTATGCAATACGTCGATTTTAATATAAGGTGGTTGTACGCAAAACTTGCCATCAGGACTGTACACGCGGACGTTTCAATACAATAAACAATCACGGCAGCGCTTTTTGCTTTTATCGTATCGCCGGAGATATCGGTCCGTAAGTAGCTGGCCGTTCGCCCGTGGAAAGGCACGGGACTCGCGGACCATTGGGGGCTTATTGATTTTTAATAGCCATGTCTTATACGGTTTTCAGGATTATTGTCGTTCTCAAAATAAAGGACGCGATATTAATGTTCGAGGTTTTAACTGAACGCAACACCGGTAGCATTGATTTCGCTACCATCTGTGTTTTTGTGTGCATCCACGTGATTAGTGGGAATGCGGGACCGGTGGTTGTCGGTTCGATTTTCGCTTAGGATGAATTTTTGTGTATGAACATATTTGTTCTTAAATTCAAATTGTTTTATTCATTACTAGCTTTCGTCCGCGAGTTCGCGTGGAATAGTGACTTCGGGCAGCATTTTGATTTCCTAGGATACTTTTGTTGCAAAAGACACTATTCCAGGCGGACGAAATCGCGGGCGTTAGCTAGTATAGCCTATAATGATCAGTGATAATGTACCATTTAAATGGTGAACGAATCTTAGAAATCGCTCCAGTAGTTTTTGAGCCTATTCGTTACATACACACATACAAAAATTTCCTCTTTATAATATTAGTATAGATAAGCTAAATACAAACATGTTTTAGTCAAGTTAGTTATTCATGTTTTAGTCATCTTACTCCGGCTTTGTTCTGTATCTAGATGTTAAATTATCTGCTAAGTATATACTCAGAAATATATGTATGTAGTTTATAAGGTGCAGTTATCATAACGCAGGCTCTCCCCAATTTGCGAATAGATCGCCGTGTGTGATATTGTCCTAAGATTATGTTATTGTTGCAATATTTTTTATAAAAGAACATGTAATTGTTGCATATAAACTCCATTTCTCTGTTACAATATGACCCGAAATGAACTTGTGTAAAATCGGACCGTGGCATCGAACCTGGGACGTTACAGACTTGTTTAGTAATAAACGACCCTGCATTGGCACCAGGTGTATCACCATTTCACCTTCCACGTAAATGCTATCGTGCCCTTAAAAACAATTATCGCAAAGCCTTCACCCGGTCCTCGTATAACGTATTAAATATAACAATTATAGTCTAATTGCTGTGTTACTGCGCGGTTGTTATAAATGCAAAGCCGATTTTATTATTCACAAGCTGCGCCCGCGGATTCGCTTGCAGAACACAATTTTAGTTCACTATAAAAATTAAAATATCAATAAACTCAGTCTTACATACTTTTTATGAGGTGAGCTAATTCCGAGTAAAAAGTAGCAATAATATCGAATTTTGCAACGAACGAGCAGACAAAGCATAATTTTAAGATATTAATGTTTTAAGTACCTTATTACTTTTATATGAAATCAGTAAATTTTGACATTACAAACAGACACTTCCATTTTATTGTAGTTTATAGATATAGATTATCGTACTCGATGGGTGATGGGTAACTTAACCTTACGTTACCCACGAGACCTCCCTTACTGCGGGCCGTTGCGAGGAACCTCACAATTTAACACGCCCTACCCGGCCCGGTTTGATCGACAGCGAATTAAAGGATGAATAAATGAAAAAAAAAGGAAAAACAAAAAAAGCTCACGCAAGATCAAGAAATGGAATCGCCATTTTAATTATAAGCAACCGGCCGCTGTTCCCGTCCAACCGATACATAACAATAAGACGATTGAAAAATCAAAATTCTAAAGTGTAATATCAAACTCGGCATATAATTGGCCTCTCTACTCTGACATTTGCCCCTCTGATTCCGTCCTGTTGTATTCGAATTTGATCTATCCGCGTCGGCAATAGAGTGTAAATTTGTGTGATATATATCGATGTTAAGGCGCGTGCACACGACTGTAATATTTATAAGACGTATATCAAAACCGAAGAGCCGACGTCTTCCAGGCCGATGACGTTTGACGTGAATTCTGACATCCTTTAGGTCGCGGTCTAAGTGCACAGATAATCACTACACAGTATAAAACAAAGTCGCTTTCCACTGTCTGTGCCTATGTATGCTTAGATCTTTCAAACTACTGGACCGATTTTGATGCGGTTTTTTGTAATAGATAGAGTGATTCAAGTGGAAGGCTTATATGTATAATAACATAGGATACTTTTGAGAAAAAAAATTTACTAAACATAAAAAAATATTTATCAAATTTTTAAGTGTGCTAGAAAATTAAAATGCTACCCAAAGTCACTATTCCACGCGGACGAAGTCGCGGGCAAAAGCTAGTAATAGTACATAATAATTAGGACAATTCCACACACGGCTATCTGATTCCATATTAGGCTAGGCCTGCGTTGTAATAATCGGTCAGCTGATAAACATATTACACAAACGATATAATACTTATATCGATATTTTTATTAACTTTACAAATGAAACAAGATCCGTATATTTTTAAAGCTTTCTGCGGATACTAATTCCTATCTACTAACACGTATACAAAGCGCGCGCGATTAGCCTTCCTTTTAATACGCTATTCAACCCGCTTCCGCTTTTAAATCGCACCAACCGAAGAGTATCGCAACTCGATGAGCAAATAAAACACGTGAAAGATCTCGTATCATGAGCTTTGAATACGTTAGAGCCGATACGAAGATTATTTCACGTGTAACATAACATCACGCCAGGTCCCTAACGGGGTAGGCGGAAAGCACCGTCTTCCAAATATCTCTAACCATACAAAACTGACGCGCCTCGTCTACATTTATTACAATAACACATGTAACTATTGGGTTATGGTGTTATAGCCTAACACTGTCTTGTATAATGTGTTGTATTCCAACCCCTAACGGAATTAAATGGGTTGTAAGGTTCCTTGAAAATCCGTCGATTTTGATGCGAACATCATGAACAATGGCATTGAACTTTTTTATAAACCAGCCAAGCAGACAGTCCTGATGGTAAGTGGCCACTATCCCCTTTAGACACTTGTTACTTCCGGGGAGTCGCCAAAGCATTGCCAGCTTTGGATAAGAGCTTTTTGGTTAGAAATAAGGAAATAAGGGCTTTTTTAGATATTAAACTGTCAAAGGGGTGGTAAAATGAGGGATGAAAGTTTGAAATACCACCGACATATCATAAAATGTACATACATATATTACGCTTTAAATTATTGTATAACATAAATGTATTTTTTCCAAATCTATACTAATAATATAAATCTGAAGAGTTTGTTTGATTGTTTGAACGCGCTAATCTCAGGAAATATTGGTTCGATTTGAAAAAATATTTCAGTGTTAGATAGCTCATTGATCACGGAAGGCTCTAGGCTATATAACATCACGCTAAGATGAATAGGAGAGGAGCAGCAATAAAAAATAATTTATAAGACAGAACAACGTTTGCAAGGTCAGCTAGTAAATAATATTCAGCGAATGAAAAAGAAAACATATATGTATTTCGTGCTCGGTATATATACATATATTTATGTGGCCGGGAATCGAAATTAAATTCACCGACCATTCGGCCAAATTGTCATGTAGAGCGCTTAGTAATAATTGCAGCTTGCAAGTCGCTGCTATTTTTTGACTGCATTTTTGACTGTCTCTGTCAAAAGGAAGCATACTGAAAAGAACATGGGAACATATCGACTGCAGCAATTAACATAGTCGGAAGTGAAAAAGTGTTTTCTTTCAGTACGGCCAAATGAACATATCTACCCACTTTGTTAATCGAGCGCCACG
>DWUN01003119.1:0-12558 GCA_018249975.1 Passova gellias
AGTGTTAAAAATTTCAATAAATATAAATTAATAATAGTGTGAATAAAAAAAATGTATTTTATTTTTAAAAAAGCGTGTTCTCTGCTGTTACAAAAATTCGCCACAAAAAGTAAAGCTAACTTTAAAAAAAAAAGATGTAGCACGCTTGCTTAGCAAATGCCTATTCAATGTTGTAAAAAGAAAAAATAAAAGTTCAATCGCGTTTTGTTTTGTCCCTCACACTTTTGAATTACTGTCGTATATTTTTGTACTGGTTAATATTTTAATATTATTTGTATTATAATGTGAAACTACTGCCATAAAACGACGAGTAGGGAATGTTTCACTGTGTTGTTCTGCTCGGCCATCGGAACCGTATTAAATACTCCACATGTTGAAGTCATCGCCACAATACGAATTTTACTTCTCGTCTAACGCTTACGTCACAAAATTTACCATTGTTTTCGGAGATGGTTCACCTGTTTTCAATCGAACAGTTGGCTTTTACTACTCCGGGGATGTATACATTGTTGTATGTATATTTATAGATCGCTCGATTTACGCAAAATACATTTTATATCAAGAGCTACACCTACTAGTTTCGTGATGCGTAATTATTATAGATAGTAAACCGTTTAACTGTAAAACCTGAAATTCATCAGTGGGTTACCCACTGACGGCGAATTTTTTATTTGGCAACAAATTTATTTACTATATATTATAGATATACACATCAACACATGCATAAACTTTGTTATATAGTTACGGCTATGTACCTATCTACGAGAAACTCGCATAACATATATGTTACTTTACATATCTATTTGCATTTTGCACGTATTGATTTCAAACAATTTCATTTGCCTTTCATTTACTCAAATATTATATTGTATAGTCTGTATTATAACATAATTATCGACCCTTTTTTCGTTCCTTTGCTGAACACAAGTCTCCTCTCACATTGAAGCGGTGGACTACGATGGTCAAGTGTAGGGTGGCAGATTTCACACGCCTTAGACTGAGTATTACAAAGAACAGGTAACTAGCGTATGTTTCCTCACCATATTTTCCCTCAACATAATAGCAAACGAAGTTTAATCTTAAAAAATATGACGTTTGGTGGTATTGAACTTTCGTCCGTTTAAATATTCGTCATGCGAATATCAAATATTTATTTTGCACTTGTCATTAATATCAGATTAACAAAGATACTGTCAGTATTAAATTTGATATGGTTCTAGAAAATAATGTTAATTGGTACATTTAATAAGTTAATATTTTAGTTTTCTAGACTGTAATAATAAAGCATAGTATAGTGAGAGTCGATAGATACAGAGGTACATACATAAATATTGTGACCGAAATGAAAGTTAAGCCGTGAATGATCTAAGTTTATTTTTATCTTTTAAGTAAGTCAAATGTTTCTAGGGCTCCATTTCATTGTCATCTATTGTGTACATTTAAACATGTTTATTTCAAGATTCAGGATGTTTCATTCTTATTCAAAGCAGCTTTGTATTATGTAGGTATATGTTATTGTCGAAGTAATATAACAAAATACAAAGGTTTATATGTAAAGTTTTTAAAGAACAATCATCACGAGATGATACATGCTCTTTGGAAAGATATTGTTTCTATGTATAACCTAGTTGTGATGTTTTTATTGTTGATTAGTATGATAACTTACATAAAGCACTTGCACTTAACACGTCAAATGAAATTACAAATGGTACAAAAAAAACAAAGGCAATTTATTCAAAAGAAACTTAGTAAGTATAAAAATTTAACTGAGATATTAAGACACCTAATACTGTTCGCCGCAACATTAATGATTTTCTTTAGAACGCCTCGCCTTACCGTTACTAGTGCACTTAAAACCTTTGACGCCATTAAGAAATGTATGTTTGCACAATAAATCCACAAAACCGACGCATTTATACAATTAAAATATGTAAGTAGCTGGAGTGTTATATAGGTAAAGTGCACCCACTTTCTAAACGGTCAAAGATATTGTCTAAAGAGTAATCTTCTTTAATTTGTTTGGCAATTACCGCTTCCGCTGTAGTTTAATGATATGTTACTGGTCGCCGGCCGTGCACGCTACCGAATGCCTCCGAGATAATTGACAACCACGCCCAAATAAAATGAAGAAAAATTCACTTTTTATTTATAAGGATTTAAAAATACTATTCGTTCTTTATCCAACGGTTGAAGTGAAAGCTGTCACTCGCTCTTATAAAATACATTACCGCTCGGGTAATTGAATCAAATTCGTGATTCAATATAAGCATTAAATTTGTGGCTTTGGTTTAAATTGAGTATATATTTATTACAATTTCAATAATATAATTATGCCTACAAATAATTTACGAGGTTATTTAACTCTTGAAGAGTGTAAAGTTTCTGCTACAAATATTGCACAGCGTTATTTGATGTCGATGATATCAAACTTTACAAGAACTTATATTTACGTTAACTTAGTTTATATACAGAAACATTAATAAATTATCTTAGAATCTTGGGAATACTGTATACTCGTCTGTTGTTTATCACTGACTTGAATTTCACATCTATATGATAGATAATATTTTTACATTGAGTACATGAGTGAGCCAGTCGCCGAACATGGTAAAATATTTTGCAGTATGAACCTGTTTTGCAGTTAGTTCGCTGTGATGCAATCAGCATCGGCCTACACTCGTTGGCTTTATGTAAATTTATCAGCCAAGATCTACAAGTTGCTGGCTTACCTTACACATCCCGGTGCTACATAGAATACGACCGCGCAAATATTTGGTTTGAACAAAACGCTTGTTGAATAATTATATTCCTTGTATAACCGTTTTTTTTACATGTGTAACCTGAACTCTCTCTAGTCCCCTCATTCCTAGTGTAAAATATAAATTTAACTTACTATAAAAGTAATAAAAACGACGAAAAGATAACATCAACCATATTTTTAATCAGCTTAATGTGCATAATATTACGGTTATGAGAAGACGTTCGAAAGCGCAGTCAGTATGCTTGCAAATAATTTAGGTATTTATTGCCATCGTTTCCGATCACGGCTGCATCGTAACGTATGGGTAATAACAAAGGTACTTGAAAGGCAGCATTTGAATCATAATGATACCCTCTTGAAATACATATAACATTTATTTATATGCTACAGCATAAAATAAGTACGAATGCTATTAGATGAGGGTTACCACATATCCGCCGCCAGACCAACTAAAAGTTAAAAATCGTAAGAGCCTTCCGTTCCGCACACATTTCAATTTGGACACGCGTTTCAAATACGAACAGAAGTGACGGCTTTTTGTCAACATTGTGCTTAATTTGCTTTGCTCTAAAAACGAGACGGTTTTCTATTTTCCTCCATTCTGAACTAAATACTTACATTAAGTATGTAGGTACTTAGAATGAAAGTGTGACGGAAGTACAAATAATAAAGTGATTAGGAAATTATTTTTATATGCAGACTTCGAGATGTACCTATGTGTTATGCGTTAATATAATACCGGCAATGCGTGTTAATTTTTTACAATGAATTGTTAACGGACCGATTAAAAACCCGTAGAAAATGATTTTATAGTATTTAAAGTAAATTGTATTCTGTTATGGCCTGTTGAAGGAGAAGTTTGCTTAAAAAGTGCTAAGCACAAACCTGTGCTTACTAAAACCCATTTAGATTTGCGCGAGACATCGGCTCATTTACGACACCCCGAAGTGCAGGCAAAACGTTTCTGTTTTGCGTTTCTATTTCGAGTCGCTGGACCGGCGCACGCTCCCCGTTTGTGATTAACAGTTTTTACAGAGACGATTGCTACATTTATACCTACCAGCGTAAAACACTTTCCGTCCGTCGTCACGCACGGTGGACACCCGATGTTATTACGCTCCGTATGGAGCTCGTTTTGTGTTTGTTATCTTTCTCGGAATATGCAACACACACTTGAGACGAATCAGCTTTCCGATCTGTAAAATTAAGAGATTATGATTTCAATTCTTTGCAGTTTAAAAGATATGGTGTGATGAAAATATGTGCTCGAACTCTCATCGTTTCTATTATTTATATATGTGTTTTCTGCCCTATGTTTGTATCAAATGATTGTATTTCAGTTATTCCAAGTCTATCACTTTTGTTGCCAATTTTCTACACTCCTAATAAGTACTGCGAAGACCTGCTTAATTTTTATTTCATTGTTAGACACGTTCAAATAGCTCGACGACTAACTGTTTATGCCAATATTAAACTGGTCATAGGTGATAAGTAATTGTGTACAAATTTGGTTTTGTATAAAGGGGATCCAGTTTGTTGGTTACTGTGCCGGAAGTCCATGTTATATTGGAAGGACAAATGGGAATGTATTATGTGATTGTTGGTTCCTAATTTGGCCTCGTAAATGGGAACGTGGGCGATATGTAGTCATCGTTAGTCAGCGCTTGCATCAATGTTTATGTTTTTGGAGACCTGAACTCTTCATGTCGACCGCAAACATATCGGTAGTGTTAATAACAGGAAACTTGTGTTCCCTGAATGAACTAAATGTATTACGTGTAACTAAATTAACTAAGTGTAAGGAAATCCAAATCGGTCTAAATTATAACAACAGTCTTCAACAGCCTCCGCGCTCTGAAGGTGGCTTTCTACACTTTGACCAGTCTTGAAAATGTTTTGTATTGGTTTGGAATATCGATTATATTGGAATACACTTGTGCATTGTTTCTTTTAAAGTAAGAAAATATTTTTGTTATTAACTTCGCTGTAAAATATTGCCTACGCTGCGTTCTCAAACGTCTAAAGGCTAAAGGCACTGTTCGTGGTAAACGAATTTCTATAATTCGACACACGTAACGATCGGGTTTCACACATAGTCTTTAAATTACTAACGAGTCCTCTTCGGACGTTGCATAGCTTAGCGTGGGAAACATATCACACAAGATCGGAAATGTTACAAATACTACGCAAAAAAGATAAACTTCCGATCTTGCGATGATGTTTTTGAACGTTATTATTTTGCTTTATAATATATTTGAAAAATATCTTTTAACGTTTTAGTCTAAAATGTTAGATCAATATAAGTTATTTATGTTTGTTTACGAACGAAATAGAACGAAGAACGAAGGTACGCCGGCCGACGGTCCTCTTAGTTTTAGTTTTTTAACACATCATTTTTATAAGGTAAATTTCCAGTAGACAATGTTATATTAGCCATAACTTCACTTTTTGAAATAGGAGAATATTTCAATAATGCAAACGTGTTAGCAACAATAAAAGCAGTCATAGTCGGTTATATATTATTCATTTGTAACAATTAAATGAGTTACTTGATTTTTACATTAGGACCGTTCAATTTTGTAGAAGGACATTATATAATAGCTTCATGTTTCTGATATTAAAATGCGTAATGATTAAAATAACAGTTAACGAAAATTCATTTGTCCAAAGCTGTCAATAGAGTTGAGACACCAGTCGATGTACGGGGTACCTAATATTGCACAAGTCGGTTAAAGGTCATCCCGTCCCGTGGAATTGAGGTCCATTATCCAATGTATTATATTAATCTTCAATTATACGGCTATCATATTTTACGCAATACGTCACCTTATTTTCTTATTAGAATACAATCAATCGGAAACTGATTAATATACATATGTATATACACATATACATATGTATATACATGCATATGCATATGTATATACACATATAAAGATATGGTGGCAGCCATTATCACTTTTACAACGTACAGTAAGTTGACCAACATGTCCTTAAGCCTCGCGCCATATTGTAAATATAAAAACAAAACAAAACTTCACATTACATTAATATGAGTATTTTTTACATATTTAGAATGATCACTTCAAGGTTTTTACTGCCTATCCTGTGCTCGAAGACCATGCTTGGATACCAAGATATTGTTACGCTTGTAAATCAATACTGTTACATGTAAACTGAGAATATTTTGCCGTCTAGTCTCGATGACCGCACATTCGCTGAACCGCAATACATTTGCAATCTAAAGGGTTCATTGTCTGTACATACATACTACATTTTATGAAACATCACCGGACGTAAGCCGACCATTTCTGTACACTTTGCATTGCGATGCGCATGCCACTTTATCAATTACAGTATCCATGTTACTGCTTCCCGTGGTCTCTAACTACCCATTTGATTCGTATGTCCTGTACCAATATCGTAATAATAATAATGACGTCACCCTCGTCGACCTTGTTGAGGGCTAGACACTCCACATATGTATTGAACCCGCTCTCCCGATTCACTGTTGACAACCACATGTTTTTGTTGTTGTTTTTAATGTTTCTTAAATCATATAAGTTTTCATTGTTTCCTAATGAGGAACTATTCGGAAATAATTATAGAGAGCTAACTGCGACTTTTATTGTCACAAAGAAGATTACGTCACGTAAATGTTAGAAACGTATTGGCTGCCGAAAATTAAGCTACTTATTGAGATTTACTTACTTAAGTTCCTTTAACGAGATCTAGTAATGTCAATTGAACTTATTTACGGTTAGACTTTATTGGTGGTATGGTAAAATGTTGATAGTTAGTGGAAAAATGTTGTGCACATAGGTAAAGTCTTATAGACCACCAAAAAGATCCGCAATGTGATATTGCGCCTGTGTTATGTACCTATGGACGTGTTCAAAACAGGTCTCACATACAACATGGATTCACTGTTAACTGCGGTTTCTGTTGTCTAGTAATTCGAAACCCACCTGAAATTCAGACGATAGAATAACTGAAAGTTTCTAAGCACTGAGTTCACAATCACTGTTCACTGACTGTAGTTAGCGATCGGTTTGCACTGGTCGTGCGCGGCCGCGCCACTCGGGTTCGTGGTCAAAGTGAGGCGCGGCGCGCACGCTGGCTTGTGCGAAGCGATCATTATTGCTGATCCTGCGCTACTCGCGCCGACTATCTATTGCCACCCTACCCAATTCACATCAGCCGCTCCGAGAAAAACGTTTGCAATGAACCTTAGACTATATTCGTACAAGAATTTGCCTCGGGTGTTATTACACTTATAAATAATTTGACAAGTTATCAAAAGCGCCATCTTCTTACATTTCAACGAAGAAACAGAGGTTCATTGCGAAATTTGGTTCTGAAGTATATGTTCAAACAAATCATCAAGATATGTGAGACAATCGATTAATATTTGTATGAAGTCAGAATTATATGTAAAATGTAAGTTAGACCTTGCATATTGTCATTTTTTATTTGGGCAGTTCTTACAGTGGGCGGAGCGGCTCTCTGTTAATACGTAGGCGTCACCCCTCTACAACGTCTATGTCAGAAGGTTAAATTCATCATATATCTGGAACAACAGTCCTTGTATGTAACCCGAGTGTGAGAACTGAAACTGTAATTTGTAAAATTGCAAACAATTGCCAATGTCCGTTAGGTAGGTAGGGTGATTCGGGTGGTCAATTTGTACGATGTTCTTTATTTATGCCAGAAAACTATTTGTTTGCAGGTGAACAACGTGGACGAGGTTCTGGAGCGGCACAATGACTTTTTAGAGTCTTGCCTAGGAGACTGTATGCTCACCAGCCCCCAGTTGCTGCGGGCCGTCACCACGCTGTGCATGGTCTGCGTACAGTTCTGCACCTTTATACAGGTATTTAATTATACACACAGCAAATTTGAAAAAATTTTTCACCAATAATTTAGTAAAACCTTTCAAATTTATTACCAATCTTTTAAGAGGGTCATAAAGTAGTAAATACTCCATACAAATGTAATTATAAATTGGTAATTTAAATACATATACTAGCAGGTTAATTTAAATACATTAGTAATTTCTATATAAAAATAAGTGAAAGCGGAATATTTTTCTATTAGCCATAATCTTACTAATTATGTAGAAAATCCGAGGTGCAGGTTGGAATCTTTGGCTTTTGCTTATGGCTTTTCTTTATATATAAGTGTAATATTTTTTCATAGCAGCAATGAAATGTTATTGCGATATGTGCACAAATGATGAGATGTAGGTATAGAATACGCGACGATTGTAGAAAAGCCTTGTATGAGGCTATGTTAAGGCGAATATGACGCATACTGTTGTAACTGCGAGTTGCAAGTTGTATTTGTGTCGCGGCGAGGCTTCCCCACGGTTTCATACATCTCCGTCTCAAAAATGCGTCGCGCGGCAATTGACTGTCATCAAAATCATCAATTGTTCACTTTCACTTGTTATTGAAATTAATGCCATTCGAATTTTGAATGTTCTCATTTTAATAAATTTTGCTATTGCTCCGTTGTTTGTACCAATAGATATGTGTTTAGATTACTATACTTATATGTATTGAAATGTATTGTAGATTCTTAGTTGTTAGTTTCTTGTCCTTTCACGCTGATATTTTTATTTTTAACGTTAATTTATTTTGTACTTTCAACGCTACCAATACACGTTAATTGGCAAAAGGAGATGCACAAGTACTTCGTGGACGCAGAGCTTAACAGTATGCTTGGATCTACTTATGACAATACTGAGTATAGTCAGGTATTACACACAATGTATTGTAAATCAACAGTTTGTAATAATCAATCACTAAAGCACCGACGTAATCCCATCGCAGCATAAGCACTCGAGTGAATTCATTATTGATAACTTATTTCTTGTTTTGACTTACCAGAACTCATTGTAGTTCGAAATCACAGGCAGAATTACACATACAATATAAATTCACACTTACTTTAGCGTTTAAGTTGTTAGCTATAGTTTTGTATCTGCATACCTACGCGATAAGTAGATAAAATATATTTGGCGTTAATATTTCTAAAATAAAGCTCTTAGAACATTATTACTAGTAATATAGTGAAAGGGAAGTTGTTTCTTAATAGATAAAAGTAAAGGAAAGGAGAGACATCATGCAGTTAAATATAAATCTAATTTCAATAAAAGAAATATTGTCTAGGTTTTTTTACTTTTAATAATAATAAAAGGTAAGTATCAATAATTTCTTCACCTTAAGTAACTTTCTAATGAGATGCTATTGGAATTGTCTTTTGTACGAATAAATCCTGAACGCAATAATTTGCGAGGCATTCTTCAGAAAAGAAATTCTATATAATTTACCTACCTTTCTACACAAAGATGAATATTATGTTTTTAAAATTAAGATACTTGTGTAATAGATGTTTCAAAAGGCTTCATAACGATTTTACAAACTAGTCATTGCAAAGTGCACTTAACTCTCACGTTATTTACAAAGCTAAATATTGAATTAAGTCATTTAAATGGACAATAATGCTTCCATGTAGTATTTGTGGATAAACAAAAACCATTGACACATTCTTGCTTTTTGTTTCATGACTTTTCTGTTATAGAACCATACGGTGAGTTCATTTTTATTAGTGATTATTATTTATTTCGTCAACGTCGACTCTTAAATTGTTTGTAGATATTATATTCTTATTGTCTTGGTGGATTTTAGTGTTTCATTTAGCTAATAAAATAATGTCGATAGATTTTAGTAATCCAGAAAAGTTGTTTTAAGAATGGTACATATCGATTCTAGATGCTTGCCCCATTTATTCCGTTATTAGTAAAAAAGTAAGTGAATTGTCAAATTTATTAATTATAGTTTCAAACTTTTAACGAAAATACGTCGAATATTTGAGTGTATGTTCTCATAATCGATCTTTAACGACTTTCAAATCAATGAGTGCTACCGGTTATGGAAGCTCACAATGAACTTTGAGAGAGCACAGAGGTACTTTATATGACTTACTGTTCCAGTTTATGTACCTGTCAAATAACTACGTGGTGATTGCGGTCGCGCCGCGTTCACACACGTCTCAAGAAATATTTGTAGTCAATAGCATTTGTGGGCTGAATCAACATCAAATACCGCACGGTGTTAGCCGAGTAGAAGATGACGAATGATTCGTTACAAGGAATTAAAGTTTGCTCGATTATAAAAAAAATGATATTATTGTTATCCGTAACCGCAGGGCACCGGGTGCGGCGGCGGCGGCGGCGTCGGCGTGGAAGCCAACGGCTCGGACTCGTTCGCCCGGTCGGTGTCGCGCTACGGGCTGCGGTTCACGGCCGCGCTGCTGTCGGTGCTGGCCATCATCGAGCGCATGGCCCGCGACAACAACACCAACAAACTGCTCAACATCTCTGCCAGGTGATGTTTGGAATGTTGCTTTTAACAGAAAACGATGGCACAACGTTGACAATTGATGCCAGTCGATTTAATGTAGCTGTAGGTTTACTTATATTTCGTAGTGTGATTTTGTTCCTTGTTTGATCAAAGATATAAACTTATTTTATTCGTTCTATTGTAGGGATACCTGGAATACCAGACCATGGTTATATCCACGATTAAATTGTAAGAGAAGTTCAAATCGGTCCGGTAGTTTTACAATGGTAGGGTTCAAAAAATTAAACACTTGGCAATTTGAAATTTGGTTTTGAAAAAAATTATGCTACGTCTTTTATTAGGTTTCAATAAGGCTTATGAAATTAAATCTATCTATATTACTAATATCAATCCAATCACTTTGGCCTCCAGGTTGAACTTCAACACGTATTATGTGAAGCAGCTGGAAAAGCTATGCTCCGATGAGAAATTGTTGGAAGCCGAAAAAAAGGTGGCGTCCTAGCGGTGCGCCCCTCGCCCCCGCGCCCCGCGCGTCACCGCCGTGTGACGTGTACGCCGCGCGCCGGGCCGGCGCCGACTGCGCGGTGCACCGATATACTCGTTCGTATACGAGAATACCAATCACAGTTGGAAATTCGCCTCAAAACTGTATAAAGTGAAGTTAGTTCTACAATGAAGTACAGTATATTCGATTGTTAGGAGGTTTTCATACTGCTCTGTTGAACGCCACCCTATCTTTTACTGTTGAATAAAAGTAGCTCAGTTCGTAGAGATACGACGCGATACTACGCACTGACCGCGCCAGTCCGCGCGGCAGCGGCGCGTGGAGCCGAGCACTGTGAAAATCGCCCTAAAATATATTTAGGAAGCGTGTATGATACATATAGATTACTTTCTAGTGACAGACCAATATACAGGACAATGCACTAAGCTATAATTATGTCGACGATAAAAAATTACAATTGTTACCATTTATTACATTACAACATTTTAATGTTTCATTATTTTAGTGTACTGTTTTATGGGGTGTTGATGATTTGATTGGTATTACTTAAATGGAAAAAAGACAAATATTAGATATAAATCTAGAATTTATATTCAATACGAACAATACTCACACCAAATTTAAATATAAATAGCATAGTGTGGTAGCGATAACAACATAGTCGAATAAATAAATAACCTTTCTGACACCTGCACGTGGTCCAACGTACGTCCAGTGCTAATTGTAACATTATCCAGTACAAACTAATACTAGCGAATAGAAAAAAAATATTTTTCTATGCAATAATAATAATTATTATGTAGCTTACGTAATATTAACATTTCATAGTGTTCAAGAGAATTTGTCTTAAAATACTGGTATTTTTGATAGCCTGATTTCAAAACGGTAAATTCTTGGTTTACAGATTTGTTAGGGAATTAATTTTATGGAATCACTATTTACAATTACAGGCAACATTTAACAAAAAAACCGAAAGTACACGAACAAAAACAAAATAATAATTTTTAAACTTGTAATACATCATATTTAGTATAGTAGGTACATACAAGATATTGTCACATTACTTTCGAGTGCTAGATGTGTTGTGAAACATAGTTTTTTCATGGTTGATGCTTTGCATTACCCACTGCTTATGGCAAGTATTTGTAGTGCCTATATCGTTCAATATTACTGCATAAGTAGCTATTTCGTCAATTAATTCCATTTATTTTTTTATCTATTAATATGTATAGTTTTGTTATTTGGTCACAGATAACGTAAACACTTTAACATTAATAACAGAAGCACAATCACATTGGTTATGGTTATTTTAAGCTGTGATGTTTCGACTCGAGCTTCGACACAGCTCATTGCTAAACTCGTCTTCGATCTTTTATTAATATTATTACTCATTCATTTATGAAACCGTCGCTGATTCATTATAATTAAATTTGTATTTATTGTAGTTATCCCCATGTTTCGAGCCAAATCTGACTGTTGATATTTTTGCTCCAATTTATAACTTTTCTAGTTGTAGCAGTATCTGTGTGATCATTGACGTATGTTAAAGTGAACCTTGACATAATTTTACGGTAGAATTCTTGATACATGTCACAACTTGACCGAAAAACTTGTTAAAAGAATTTTCATTAATGTTGGTTAAGGTCTACAAATTAAACTGAAGGCAAAATTATGATGTAACAAAATGTTTTGAGGCAATCTAATAATATTATACGACGTAGGCAATAGCCATGGGAAGATTTTTAATATTATAAAAATTGTGAACTTTACCATGGAGTTCGAGTTTATGGTTCTTGACATAAACAGTTACAGGGCTGATGTGTTTCATATTCTATTGGTATTCAAGTATTTATAATGTATTATTGTATTTAACTGCTTAAATTTACTTACAGACTGTAATAATGTATAATTGTATGGTGTTATTT
>DWUN01003120.1:0-12554 GCA_018249975.1 Passova gellias
ATACCCTTGCGAAGCCGGAGCGGGCTGCTATGTTTTTATATACAACGTTCACAGTTTTTCTGTAGTGTATTTAGTATTAGTATTGCACCCGTGCAAAGCCGGGGCGGGTTGCTAGTAATTGATAAGAAAATCGATGACTAATTGTATTTAAATAAAAAGCTTTCGATTCTTATTAATGTCATAAATAACATGTACTAACTTGTCGTGCCCCAAAACCCGTCAAAGTAACGGAGTCCCCTTCTTGAAGTAGTTTCTCACTAAGTTCTAACATTCTTATATTTTTCAAATCAAATATTCCTTGAATTTTTAACACAGCTATATCATTTTGCCTGACAGTAGTATTGTAGTCGCTATGGATGAAAATAGATGCTACATCGTACCGTCTTCTGGCAATGTCCAAATTTGTTGTTCCTATAACGACTTTTATGTATTGAGGTTCAGCGCTGCAAGATTTACAAATGAAGGATAAATGAAACAAAAGAAATTTGCCATCGAAAAATATTCATATAGATAAAGTTTCTTATGTGATACCTACTTAATGCTTACAAGCTTAGTAAAGCGATAGTCAGGGTGACTAGGTACCGAAATTTTTTTTACTGATCACACGATTCTACAATTTGCATCTGCCGGTTTAAATTCACTAGACAAGAAATTGTTAAAAATTATAAAACAAAACTAATCTATGCCAATATATTACATTAATCTGTAAATTAAGAAAGCTTTAATACGATTGAAATTGGCTAATGATTTCCGCATACTACGCTATACGTGTGTTTTGTAGCAGAAATTACCTATCTTGTATATGACGTTGTACAAATGGAGCCTAATGAATTATTAAAAATTGTACACACCCAATTACACAATGAGCAGCAGTAACTAAATTCCATGGTGAAACTACAGCACCTCCACAAACATGATGTCCTGTTAAGTTTTGCAATGAAGCGTGAAACAGACCAAATTCTGATGGTGCTTCATAACCGCCAACTATCCTTCCCCTAAATTCCCCTAAAACATTTATTTTTTTAATACGAATGACGTGATGAATACCTTTAAGATATAATATATGATTGATTGTACCTTTAGTACATATAAAAAAGTAAAACGAAACGATACATATTATTATACTATTAGAAAAATGATACATTATATGCACGTCTTTCGCATTTGGATAAAAAGACAAAGAAAACAGGTGTACGTGAAATGTCCCCAATGAATTTAATACCTCTTATAAATCAAAGTACTGTAATCTCTATTTATATCTTAATTACTTTTAAATTTCAGTGATAACATTGACCATTGCGCAACTGTTGATAAAGCGATAAAATTAAAAAATATCATCATGTAATATAATAGAATTAAGTATATACAGAAAAATAAGGTGTGACTATAATAAATGATTAGTAATTAAATGTTTTAACATTCGAATAGTACTGAGATTCTTTCTTTTGAGATGATTTAAATTTATTTTGCACTAAGCTAAGAACAATAAATAACTCCCTAGGTAAAATAACGGAATCTAAGCCTACGGGACGACAGTGACATAATGACAGCTTTTGTCAAAATTACATGTTTAGTCTGTTAATGTAATGTTATTATGTTATTACCTATTACGTTCTTAAGAATACTTATTATATTCCTATTTTGAAATATTAAATGTGTACAGTAGTGGCAAATAACTGTTAAATGTAATGTTTAAAATAACAAGCCGATACGTGCTCGGATTATCTGTAACAGAAATTAATAATGGATATTCTTAAAGCTGAAATTGCTAAAAAACGGAAGCTTCTCGAAGAAAAGAATATTTTGGTATGTTTTTAACGTATTTATATCAAATTTTATGAAAAACAAAATGTACCACAATTTCCTTTACTGCTTTATTTAATGTTGGTTTTTGTAGGACTCTTCAAAGAAGTATTTCAAAAGGGGAGAATTATTAGCTAAGGAACAAGAGGAATATTTTAAGAAATGTGGACAAAAAAAGGAAGAAGAAGAGGAAGAAAAGAAACGCCAACAAGACTCGGATAATAAAGGTTAATTTTGTGTATTGCAGATTAAGTATTTTTATCTTTTTGAAAATGTACAGCCATGTTCTAATGAGTTAAAACCTAGATAACAATGGTACTGTCCATGATAATAAGAGATCCTATGATCTTTGAACTGCAGCAGTACTAGGTTATCTGTTTTTAGGAAATTAGGAAATAGTAAAATTACATTCAACATAAGTAAAACTTGTCATAAGTACTTTGTAATATTCAAAGATTTGGATTGAAAAAATTGTGAAGATAATAAATGAACTAAAATAGGCACAGTAATTTTACATATTCATCTCCATTTATATTTGAAATTCAATAATGATTTTGAAGTGATTTTTCTTCATCAGATCACCATTCTAAACTAATTTTACAGTTAATAAGCAGAGTAAGGAACCGGAACCAACTGAAACCGTTTGCCTACCAAGAGCAGAGGTGATCAAAAGGTTGCGAGAAAGATGCCATCCAATAACTCTCTTTGGTGAAAGCGAAGCACAATCTTTCAAGAGACTGAGAAGAATAGAGATCCAAGAACCTGAAGCTAATAGGGTAATAAAATAGTTGTTACATCCCTATTTCCCTAATATTAAAAATGTGAATGTAAATTAGTTTGTTACACACAACTACACGTTGTTACTTTCACACAAAAACTACTTAACCAATCATCATGAAACTTTGTACACATATTCTTGGAGGTATTAGAAGTAGCAAGGGATACTTTTTAAGAAAAACAAAAAATCGCTTTTTACAAAAGATTAAAAAAAATATTTAGAAAAACTTTGTGACAGACTGATTTCTGATTTCTGAAGCCGCTGGCGATGCTAGTTGTGAAATAAAACAATACCAGACCTGAAACTGGTCGGTTGGTCCTTGACATGTCCTATCACATGATACCAATATTGTGTATGCTCTATGATAATTCTAACTATATTGGAGGTGGGCTAGATTTTATTAAGTGCTGGTTGGAGACTACCTGTTTATTATCACAAACAGTAGTATTGCACTGTCACTTACATGGTATTATTGCCTATAATAGTGCCTAGTTCTTATTTTATTAAGATTTCTACAAAATGAAACTCAAATTCCTTAACTATCATTACATGATTGTACATACTGATTAATTGGTCAATATATTTATTAATGTTCAGGGTTTTAGAAATGACTTCCAAGAAGCTATGGATAAAGTGGACCAAGCATATTTAAATGAAATTTTAGCTTTGGGTACCCAGGTGAGCCTAATTTTGTTTATTTAAATGGAGCATATTACACAATTGATAATTTGATCCTAAGTGTAGCTTGCAAAACTAAAATAACTTTGTAATTTCACAGAATGATAGTGAAAAATCACACAAGGAAGATGACATTGATGACTCAATAACATATGAATTCATACAGGAAATGGCAAAGAAAATGGGCCAAGGGGACAGGAATCACGACATGAATGTAATAATGATTTTATTACAGGTAAATAACAATATTAACTATATGCACTACTGTCACTAGAGGCCAAAAAGATTCTTCATATGACTATGGCATTGATGCAAACTGAGTCTTCGCATTTACAACCCACAAGCTACCAGAGTATTTGGAATACATACTGTTCTGTATGTTCTGTACATACATAGCATCACGCTAGTTCCCTAAAGGGGTAGGCAGAAAGTATGAATTGCCAAATATTGTCCTTACAAACATATTGTATTTGGAATACTGGCTGCCATTAGCAACTTACTTTGGATATGTTTTTAATAGTCCTGTCGGTTATGATGTTGTATATAGGATTTTATTTACAGTTTTTACTAAAGATATGGGGTCAACAATTGAATTCAGCAATGGCATCTGAAAAGACAGCAGTGAAACATAAAATGGCAAGAGCTACGTATACACAAACACAAGTGTATCTCAAGCCTCTTATGAGGAAGCTGAAGAAAAAGAATTTGCCAGAAGATATTTGTGATAGCCTTATGGAGATCACGAAACATTTGTTGGAAAGAAATTATATAATGGTATGTTTGTATATTATACTGTACCACTTTGTTTACTATGATACAACGTTTGAATGTAACAATTGTAACAATTGGAATCATTCAAAATTTGTATTGGTTGTAACATTCATTTTACATCCCACTTCTGCTAACTTCTCTTTGATTCATGTATTTATTATCACTTAACTATAGACTTGCAAACGGCAACCACATCAGGGCTCACAGCACTGATTTCAAATATATATTTTTTTACAGGCCAGCGATGCATATTTACAAATGGCAATTGGTAATGCCCCTTGGCCTATTGGTGTCACTATGGTTGGTATTCATGCTCGTACCGGGCGTGAGAAGATTTTCTCCAAGAATGTAGCCCACGTAATGAACGACGAAACACAGAGAAAATATATACAAGCACTGAAGAGGCTCATGACGAAATGCCAGGAATATTTCCCTACAGATCCATCTAGATGTGTTGAATATAGTACTACGAGATAAAGATTGACAAAACAAATATGATGTTTTTATTACATACAACTGGCCCACTTCACGAGTGTTTACTGAATCTAACTGGTGTTAAATAAAAAAAACAACTGTGTACTTGAAAGCCCTATGCTATTAAAAAATTAGGTCTTGACTCTGGTCAATAGATTCGTATATCTGTATACCGAGAAGTGACATTACAGCCCTTGTCATTAGGGATGTGTAACATTGCGTGAAAAGGATAGATTTTAGAAGCAATGTATAATCAATTTCTATGGAAAGTTCGATTATTTATATTCGAAAGACCACATACTGCCTTTCTATTCACATAATAATATGTGACATATTTTTAATGTGAATTTTATAGATCACAATATTTTGCTGTTACAAGAACCTCAATGACCATGACAAACTAAACTGTTTTACGTAGTTAATTATAATTGACGCAGTCCTTTAATCGAACTATGGATGAAGTGAACTTAATTTATAAAAATTTGTCACTGACAGATAGTAGCGCTGCTTACCAAGATCGATTAAAACGTGTAATTAATAAAATTGATTAACAAACAATTATTTTTAGAAAACCGATACTTTTTGAAATCCCTATTTGACGTTACCATACCATTGACAATACTAATGACACTGATGGAAGTCTTATTTAATGTAGTTAAACATAAAACATTAAACAATAAACATTGGTTTATTGGTTATTTTCTAAGCTTATTGTAGAAGATAAATGTAAAAATATATTACCACTGAAACTTGGTATTATAGTTATTTAGTTTCAGTGGTTTAAATATCTTAATATTCATGCTAATAAAGAGTTACTCGAAAAATTGTATAGATTTGCGAAATGATTTTAGACTACTTATTAAAATTTCACATGGAAGATTGTTTGAATATTTTATCGGAGAAAGACAATATGGGCTATTATAGCATTAGAATTGAGTAAGACTGTTTGCTTTCTATGTTAAAATTTCACATGTGATACTTTATTGCTCAAGTGAAATTTACATGGGTACACATGTATACATTTCACGTACCTAGAAGCAGTTGCTATGACAACAATTCTGTTTTGGTTTGAAGCGGCGGCTTGTGACGGTTGCCTATTTCCTCACATAAAAAAATATACTGCAATAATTTTTCTTTTTTCAGTTTTCTGAAGTTGTTTGAAACCCATCCAGATATTGGTGACAAGGTTCTGTGCAGTCCAATAGATAGTTTGATCCTTTGTGACCAGGATATACTAAAAGCCCAGCAAAGAATTTTAGAAGGAGTCGAATATAAATCACTTTTATCTGAACTTAATCATTACTACTTGAAGCGAAATGTTTATGCAAGATTTTTTGGGTTACCAGTGTGTCCTGAGCTACACCGAACAATATTTCCCAAAAACATTGATTTGGGTTGCTTCCTAAAAGTAACAGGTAGGGCAGATGGAAAGTTCATGCAATAGACAACAATTCAAATCAATAAAAATAAATGTCTCTTTAAAACTTGCCAGCAACAATAAGAAGCTTTTCAAATGATATTTTTAACATTTCCAGGAACGGTAGTAAGAGTAACTCAATCAAAGATGTTGGAATATCAGCGGAAGTATGTCTGTATGAAATGCAAATATGAAAACTGTGTGAAAGCAGACTTTGAGCACCGTTATGTATTGAGAGCTCCCAAGAAATGTACCAACACAGAAACTAGGTGTAGATGTGCCACATTCAGTCAGGTGAATATGGTGTCAAGAGAACATTGCAAGGATTATCAGGAAATCAAAATTCAAGTAGGTAAAGAATAACATTCAATTACTGTTTTTTTTTTATAATTCAGTGCAGCAACGGGCCACTTGATGGTAAGCGGTCTCCATCGCCTTTAGACACTTGCAACATCCAAGGAGTCACCAGTGCATTGCGTTACACATTTACATGTATTATATTACTGCCTATCTCGCTTAATGGCTTGATAAAGAAATGTTCATAACCAGAATTCTATTCTATAGTTATTCAGATACCTATGTGTTATGATAATAACACATTATTGATTAGCTTTTCTAAATTTTACAAACATAGTGACTTGATGCTTCCCTTCTACTGTTACAAAATATAAGAGAAAACTTTTTACAGGAACAAGTAAATAAGCTGAGCATTGGGACTATTCCTGGTTCAATGTGGATTGTATTAGAAAATGACCTCGTTGATTGCTGCAAACCTGGTGATGATGTCATTATATGGTTAGTATGTGGAAAGTCTCCATATTTTTTTTTTTATGAAATTAACCTAACAGACAGGCAGATGGGCCACAGCCAGTCTTTTGTAAAGTTTTCTATGTTGTGTACAATCTGCCAGTGCATGGTAAGCAAGAATGGGGGAGATAACTAGCCATCCTTTTCATTATAAAGGACAGCTTGAGGCTAACTGAGCAATAAAATAGACTGAAGACTAAACTCTAAACTAAGAAAAAAACTAAACTCTGAAATTAGTTTTCTAAAATTGGTTTATTATTGCGTGTAGATATTGGAAAATACATGTGGTCAAAAGATGCGGTTCAGAAGGGTGCATTGATATTTCGATTAAGTGGAAGTATATTGATATATGCTTTTAGGAGTTTAATTGTCCAAAAGAATTCAGCGGAAGAAAGACACCCTTTCACACAGTTTTGTTATTGCTAATGCTTTGAATTTTTACTTTGTTTTATTAACAGTGTTATGTTGTCAATTATAGTGGCACAGTCCGTCGAAGATGGCACCCTTGTGTACAAAACAAAACATCCGAGGTAGAATTGGTTTTACAAGCCAACTATATTGAAGTGAGCAATGCTCATAAATCAGGAGTGGTTGCAGTTGCTTCTGATGTCAAGAACTGTTTCGGTGAATTCTGGTCTAAATACCAAGCTTGCCCTTTGAAAGGAAGAGACCACATACTGGCATCGGTGTGTCCGCAGGTTTGTTTTGACTTCTCCTTCCATCTTGCAAGATTAGAAATATGTGATTTGACTGAACATCTTTTTCTTTTGTTTATTATCTATAGGTGTACAGAAATTATAAATCAGAAATAAATACTTGTAAATGTCATACTGTCAATGCACGTAATGTAGATGTAGAGGAAACAAAAAAAATGGCCTCTTCCAGTGTCATCAATCTCTAAAACATTCACTTACTTAAGAACATTCCTAGTGTTATAACGAATATCTGTTCACAGGTATATGGCTTACATCTAGTGAAACTGGCGATGCTGTTGACAGTGATTAGTGGGTCAAATCATGCAGTGGCAAAGGAAGAGAATAAAACAAAATCGCATGATTGTAAGAATGACACACATGTACGAGAGCAGTGCCATTTGCTTTTAGTGGGAGATCCAGGTAATAACTATTTTCTTAATATATTATGGAAAATATCAAACATTATTTTAGTATTACATTATCTGCGCACATAGAATTTTGACTTCAAAATTAAATCTGTCACTGGTGCGTTGTTCTTATTCTTGCATGTCAATGGTAATATTTTGATTAATTGTGATCACTGATTTCAGAAATTTGATTTATTTGTTAACCAATTAAATAATAATTTCCATTAAACAGAAATGTTTATGATTTTCCTTACATATAAAGTAATAATAATAAAACTCTTCAGTACCTGCATAAATGGACTTGGCAAGTTTTGTGACCATAAAAGATTTGGTTATGTACTATGTTGTATAAAATAGTTATTACATTGTAATTACTAATTATATTCGGAGTTCTTACATGATTTGTATATAATAAATTTAATTATGAAAGTTTTATAGGTACAGGCAAGTCCCAGTTACTTCGTGCAGGCGCACAATTGACTGCCCGGTCTGTGTTTACATCTGGTGCTGGCAGCACTAGGGCAGGTCTCACTTGTGCTGCACTACGGGTAAAGCGGAATTGTTACAATGTAGTATTCACATAAGCTTGAAGTGGCTTTATTAAACTCAATCTTGGTACATTTTAAGATGAGTTGCAGTTATAAATTGACAGTTGAGAATGATGATCCATATGGCGCAATGGTTACTGGGCCCAAGAAATGTTCGTGGGGGTACTGGGTTCAATTACCACCAAGACAAACATTTTAATGATGAGTTTAAATTTCAGTTTATAGCCTGGTTTTTTTGTGTACTTGTCTTTATGTGTTGTTCATGGCAGTCACAACAGTAATGACTAAGTATGCTTTAGATTCTAGATGTTTCTTCTTGTTGTGTTGTAAGTTCTAATTTCTATTATTGTAGGAGGAAGGCGAATGGCAACTAGAGGCGGGCGCGCTGGTGCTGTCGGATTGCGGTGTTTGTTGTATAGATGAGATATCTCACCTGCGCGAACATGACCGTACATCGATACACGAAGCCATGGAACAGCAGACCTTATCTATCGCTAAGGTGCAATGAAATTATTTGAATAATATGAAATATTAAGAGCGGTATTGAATACTTATTTAACTACATACACATACAACACATATAATATTATCTATCCATAATGCAAAGGGTTGCACACATGATTACTATGTTCAGTTCGACAGCAGGGTCAGTAACTTATGATGGAAATTATTGTTATGATATGTCAGTGTTTCCCCAAAAGGCTCTTTTCAAAACAAGAGTGAATAATTATTTCTTATACAAGCCTTCTACATTGTAAGCTGCATCTTCGCTTACTATCAGAAACGATACCAGCCAAGCGCCTGACTATAACGAATTAAAAAAAAAGTGATTGCATATGTAATAAATCTTTTGAAGCTCACTTCCGATGTTCATTACTTTGTATGAATTAAATAATTTCTCACACATAATAAATTTTTGCAATTCCAGGCTGGCATAGTATGTAAGCTGAACACTCGATGCGCCGTAATAGCTGCGTGTAATCCGAAAGGCCATTATCAGACTGATGAACCACTTAGCACCAATGTTTCCTTAGGGACCCCCTTGTTAAGTAGGTAAATCTCTCAACTATCTCAACTCAAATATTGAGTTTATCTGCCAGTTACAAGTATCTTAAACTTATCAGTTACCAACAACAGCAAAAATGCAGATTTGTTTAGATATTCTCCTAACTGTATCAATATCAAGATTTATTTATTACTTTGTCTAAATTTTTGCAAGATCTAGCGATTTATAGATACAATATGATTAATAATAATGATTCATAAAGTATCATTTTATTTGCTGATTGTTTTGGGGAAATTTGTTTTATTCTTATTTACAACTTTCAGATTTGACTTAATATTCATTTTATTAGATTCAAAAAATAAAGCCTGGGATAAACTAGTATCCTCATATATACTGTTTGGTGATTCTACAGCAGAATCAAAGAAAAAGTGGAATCTGGAAAAGTTGCAGGTTTTTATTATTTTTTATTTTGAAATAGACACATTAGATTACAAGAACTATCTTTTTATGGTGAGTGAGTTGAAGCCTAGTTTGTAGCACACTTACCTAGAATATAGTTCATAGTATAAAACAATGTAATAATATAATTAACACAAAGTTACATGTTAATTTTTTATAAATACTTACACTTAAATTCTTGGCTCTTCAATTTTCAGATGTATATTAGTTTGGTTGGTCCGATAGGGACACAGATGACCAAATCGGCCAATGTTATTATGCAGTCATACTATATGATGCAAAGGAAGTCTGAACATAGAGACCCTTCCCGTACCACTGTTAGGATGCTTGACAGTCTTGTAAGGTAGGAATTATAATGTATAATATTATATCTGGGGACAATTCCACAATCGGCTATCCGATTCCATATTAGGCAATTGAATGCCTGTGTTATGGTAACTGGACAACTGACAAACATACATGTATACATGCAATATAATACTAAAATAAATATTTTTATTACATCGACACTTGACCAAGAGGTCCGTCATTACAATTTCATAGATTCTGTTTTTCTATCGACATTATAATTGTGTGAGAAATAACAGGAGACAGTAATTATAGTCAATAAGTAGACAAATAATAATTGTCACCAAATTAGTGTTTATATCAGTTGTATATACTGTAAGTGTATATTTTATTGTAGATGAAATAACATGATGTATTGACATATTTAATTTTCTAGGTTATCTCAAGCCCACTGTCGCCTAATGTATCGAACGACAGTATTAATAATGGATGCAGTAGTAGCCGTGTCATTAGTAGATTTGTCAATGCAGGACTGTACATTAGATGATACTGTTAATGCCTTACATTCCGCCTTCAGCAAGTATCCTGATTACGAATATCTGTGTACAGCAAAGAAACTTTTAACTACATTGAACTTGTACAGTATATGGCAAGAAGAATTACTTTATTACGGAAAATTGTTACAAGTTGATCACAAAACTTTGGAAAGTGAAATCGATAGAGAAAGTCACGGTATATTTTCTAAGTGTGATGATGTAACTGATGATAATATTCATCTGTCTGCTTCTCTGGTTACCAGCTCTTATTTTAACGTGAATAAACAGAACATTGAAATTCGACATGATTCCAATATCAATACAAACAACAAAGAAAACATTGAAAATAAAGCTGTAAACGATAGATTGGCCGCAACTTTGAAGAAACACGCGACTCTTAACAAAGATGAAGGAAAACCTCCAGTCGTTAACGGAAAAAAAATTGGTACGAAGAGGAAAAGAAAAGAAATCACAATAGAAACTAATTTGCTCGGAAAGAAAAAGTTTTGTAAAGCAGAACAAAAGAAAGAAAATAATAAACATAAAATAATAAAATCAGCAGATGATACATCTGATGATGATATACATAAGGATGGGCGTAAGGAAATAGATGTAGCAAGTTCGAAAGATAATTTTCCTGAATTGGAGATTAGTATTGAAAGCGATGGAGCAAATGGAAGCGACAGAAACACCAACAATGAAACAATTCCTGTAGATCTAAACTCAAATAATCATGATAAAGAATTTGAGGAGAAATCTAATGAAACCTGGACAGAGTCTAATGGTATGAATAAATTAAAACCCAATGAAAGCTCATCATCGAAAATCATAGAAAAACTCAATCAATTTCAGTGTCCACGAAAATGCAATTTGAACAAATTTTATGATGAGATATCAATGAATAAGGATGAAAAAAACATTACAATACCTAATGATGACCAAATAAACCCATTAAACAGTATAATCAAGAATCAAGACAATATTTTAAATAATCAACCTTCAACATCTGGTTCACAGATATCCATGTTTGAAAGTTCCAATTATGAAATAGATTTAGATATTTGAATGAGTAATTAACATATTGGTATTTGGACACTTTAAATCCCTTATTGGATTTCTTACTCAGAAACGGAATGAAATCATGAATATATTATTTACTTTTGATAAATAACTAATGGCAGTAGCAATTGTTGATATTTTATTTACCCTATATTCTAGACATTTACAATATACACTTATTTATTTACATCATTCATTTTGTTCTGCACTCCCAGGTTTGTATGGATCATCTTCATAATTTTCTATTAACAAGTTTTTAAAACGACGCACTGTAAATGATATGTTGTCTTCTTTAGCAGTAATATTCAGTATCTCAACTCTGGCAATATACAGATGGTCTGGGTTTTTAGGACTAACACTTTTTATTACATCTATTTCATAGTCTATTCTTACCTGTAACAAAATAGTGTTATTAAATTATTACAATACTAGCTTTTGCCTGCGACTTCATCCGTGTGGAATAGTGACTTTGGGTAGCATTTGGAGTATTTCAAAATAAATTATAGCCTATATGTTGCCGAGGACTAATAGCTATATAATAAAAAAAGTTTCACCAAAATCCGGCCAGTAGTTTTTGCATGAAAGCTGGACAACAGACAGACAAACAAAAACTTCAAAATGCTTTTTTTTGGCTTGTGTTACTTGTATGGAGATCCCTAGGGGTATAATTTTTTTTCTTTATTAAATGTACAGAATTGAACTCTTCTACAGTTTTATTATTTATGTATATACATAATAACTGCAGCAATTGACATAGTCGGTACTACATTTTGGCCAATTTTGTTTTATTGCATTAGAAGTCTTAGAGTATCCATATCTTTGACCTCA
>DWUN01003121.1:0-12553 GCA_018249975.1 Passova gellias
TATGGAATGAAATGGCCTATCCCATTTAGGGGCGCTCACTAAGAGAATGCTTAAACAAGACAAGCTTGGTTGCAAAGCAATGTATAGAACGGACTCGTTAGTAACACCATCTAACAAGCTCGGGTTGATAATAGACACTGGAATATAACGTACACTGGCAGGGAATCGATTTTTAAAATAATAATTTTTAAAAACGATTCTCTGGTACAATTATTCAGACAGATTACGTCGACGATGATTATTCAATCAAATAGGCGTTAACTGTTGAAACGATTATATAGTTCAATGACCTTTCGAATTCTCTATTCGAAGTGGAGAGCGAATGGATTTTTCGCTTTTCATTGTATTTTATAAGAAAGTTCTGGACAATTCCAGATATGGCTAGATTAAAAAGAGCCCACATTCAGTGTAAGTTCCACGTATGTTTATATTTACATACACAAAAATGTTTTGTTGAGTGTGTCGTACTTTGTACTTAAAGAAGAAAATCAAATAAATCTCAGGGAAAATTTAGTACAAATGGTATGCAATAAAATGTGTCAAGCAAGCCCGGAACGGGCTGCTAGTATCATAAATATTTAGATTCCCGCAGTTAAAACTGCACTAGGCTGCAGCAAAAAGGCAAGTATCAAACATGTGGCCTCGAAACATAAAATACAAAAAAAGAAATACACGAAAATACATGTGCAACATGATAGCGATGGTACTTTTAATAGACTTTAAGGCGTGTTCACATTGCAAGTTAACGTCGTTCTCCGTTATATTAAAATTAGTAATTACGTTGCGTTAATTATCTTTATAATATACATGAGTTATGTCGTAGATCATTCCTCTATAACATACCGCACATAAGATGTAATAACGTAGTATTATATCACCAACGGTGTTTGGTTACGGAAAACGTGTTTGTCAGGTTCCCAAATTAATATTTGTATTTGGTCTTAACATTTGTTAATTACTTTTCGACTTATAAAATCATAGTGTAAATCAATATCAATTTCAGATGTAAAAAGCTTATGTGAGTAACTGAAATGGTAAAAATAAAATTGTTAACAATAAAACAAATTGCAAAATTTGTTTCAATATCTCAGTTTCAATAATTACTAGGCTTGTATAAGCTAACAGAATTAAAATTCTTATAAAACATAACCTACTCGTATATAGTATTCCTACACTCGTAAGGAATATTTTTAAGAAGTTCGATAATGTTTACAGATAAATCCGTTTAAATTGAAAAACTAAAAATGATTATTCTAATCCAGATTATTACATTAATATCAAACATCTATGTCGACCGACTACGCCTTTATTATGTTGTGGTGTGAATAAGCTCTTACGTTAGTTTTGCATATTGTTGTACATTTGTTGGTGAACGTAGAGGTGCTAATTCTATGAAGAGCGTGCAAAGTGAAAACTAAGGGCGCGTTTTAATGACTATTAGTTTATTGTGTTTAAATAAACATGTACTAGACATGAAGTAGAAGATGAAGTATGTCAAGATGAGTATATCAAGATGCAGTCATAGACTTTTGTATTATAATTTACTTTGCTGTTATATTAGTGATAATTATAAAAATACTGCTTTACAATTGAATTATTCACAATTGAAAATACGTTTACTACTCAATTTGTAGATACTAAATTCCATTCATAAATTCTAAGTCAAATTTCAAAATATACCAAAGTTTTCATCCGTGTTGTTTGATCTGTAGTTGAATAAAGTATAACTGGCTATCGTTACTAATCTTCGTTATATGTATCGCAATTGTGAATTTTTTGTCAAATCTGTTGGCAATAAGTATAATATAATGTCTATATTGAAAAGTGTTCATTTTGAATTTGTCAACGTATTTACGTGTTGCATTGAAATGAAGTTTGCTCATTATAATGAACATTTGCAGTTACTCCAATATATTCGTAGCTCCGTAAACATTCGCAATAGACTAACATAGGTTAGATAACGAACAGGCCTAAAGCCTAGCGCACACGTGTACAGCTAGAAACATAGGCGGTGTTACGTTGCATGGCGACAATAATTTAACGTCAGGGGCACTTGCATTGAAACCGCACTGCAATTTAAGACCTATGCAATAAGGGAGGCAGCATTGTCTGCTGGCGTCTCGTGTTACCCGCATCCATGCACTAAGCTTATGTTAGCCTTAAGGCTTAGCTCAGACTACCCATTTCTCGACCACCTACCAACCTCAAGTGAGTGTTAATAAAGCTGATAACGATCTAAGTTAGTGTTCGTTTAATAAAAACTTGCTGTTAAAGTTGTAATTTTTCTTTTGAAAATTTGGGAGCTGAAGGAAAACATTGTGAGAAAGTTGTTATCCCTTTCACCCATCCATAAAACCATCCAAAATTTGATTCGATCCCACTCATCCTCATTTAGAGAATACCGTAATTATTTTAACAACATTGCAATAATAATGCAATACAATAAATAATTTCATCGTTGTAATAGTTCCAGCAAGTAAGAGTATGGTACATTTGTGGCGTGTGAGCTAAGCCTTAATCTAGTTACAGCCTTTAAGTTCACGTCATACCTACGCCGGTTCAAACACATCTATCAGTGGACCTACCGCGTTAGTTTGATTTGCTTGTACAATGTACTAAAGTGAATAATTTATTTTTTTCTAACAATAAAAAAATTCTGTAAAATATCCTGTGTACTAAATTGTTAAATAAATAAAATAGTATACGTTAGACATACTATAATTGTGTACTATTTTCTGTTGGAGTTATTTACGATCCTCTTATTGTTCGAAATAAATGATCATTTGTATACAACATAGCATTTCTGCCAGTTACGCGTGTGTCTACATTATTTCAACGTCTGATATTGGTACAATACTACTTGTGTATGGATCTACGTTTGATTTTACTTTCAAGCGAATAGCTAATTCAATCATTCGTCTATTAGTGAATTATCTGCTGAGAGCGTTGGGGCTTCCGTGTACAATTTCCGCACTGATTAATTATTAATCCTCTTATCTGCTTATATTAAGGGATACACAGGAGAATGTACATGAAGCACATTAAGTGAGGGTATTTCTGGACAACATTGCTTTATACCGAGAGATTGCTTGGTACTTTTAACAATGTATGAAATTACTCTGTGTAAAGAAATTCGATCCTTAAGGGTATATTGCATTTGTTGTTCATTTCTCTATATTTTTGTTTTATTTTATAGGTGTAGTACTGTTATGATTGTATTCTAATGTTGAGTGAGTACGATAGAGCATAGATTAATATGTTGAACACCATATATTGCGGTGCACAGATGTTGAAAATATGATTACCGTGCATTAATTTGGATTCACAAATACTATTTAACGAATCTATGGATAACGAAAACATAAAAATTGCCGTTTTTCCAGAGTTATTTGAAAGGCGCTTACGCAGAAATCACTGAGTAGATATTGATGAAATCGAGTACATAAGCTTAGTGTACCGTGCAGATGGCACCATAAAAAACTCATAAAACTCGAAGGAACAGAAACGAAGCGTTGAGGGTAAGGTTTTCGAGATGCTTTTTAGGGACGACTTTAAGAATACGGCTTGACGTGTATATTCGTTTTCTTTGTTTACCATACTTAAGTTCCGAACGTTTTTTTTGACAGATTAAATTAAAAGCGGAATTAGTAACAATTTACATAGCAGTTCAAACCAAACATTTCATTTCAGCCTTTATACTTTATCAAATAGAGTATGATACTGATGATTAGAAATAACAATTTTGTTTTAATGTTACTATTACTTTTGAAACAAAATTGTTTAATGGAAAGTAAATTTACAAATCATACACTATTGCTCTGTTTCTTGGTTGTGTGTATGAATAAATTATTGTGTAAATGTATGTCATAAATTGAACTTAATATTACCTACGCTAAATTGTTTTCTATTACATAAAATACTTATAAACGACGTTTCGTGAAAAAACGACCTATCGTTCAAGAAGCGATCTTATCAACGAAAAATTTTAGTTATTAAATCTTTTTTGAGTAAAGTAGGTACTAGGTGAATAGTTGATAAAAGCCATTTAAATAAGTGGCGCTTTAGCAAAATGTCTATTATCAATGTATCATGCCCGTACATAAAATCAAACAACAAAAGACAGCGGGTCAGCCGGCAATTCTCGTTGTATTATCTATAATAACCACCTTATTTAGATAAAACCTGAGGCCAATTCCTACGCAAGCAAAGCGAAAAACTTTTGCTTCTTCCAAGATAGGCATTAGATTAGTAAGGTTTATGTTTCATACAAAAAGGGCAACTAGGTATAAAGAGGAAATTGTTAAAAAAAATATCATACTAAGAACTGGTATGTTTCAATACCAAAATGCGTGATACAACTTTTAAATGACAGATTTAAGAGTGTTAGTAAACTTCTTATGGTAGAAAGTTGAAATTTATAAGATCCAACTAATCTCTCAGAGCATGCATTGTTTGCTAACGATCTAGTCTAATCTAGTCAAACCTTTTATAATTAATTACGGTTTGGAGTGTTATTTAATATCACATAAGAAAAATAATTGACTTTTTTTAGTATAAGTTTTTTTTGCTTACGTGACTATGCCAAAAGCATTCATATTACAATTTTATCGCGTATCGTTTTCCAGTTTAACGTCAGACAGGAAAATAATACTCAATAGTTGGATACACTCTTTGGATCTTACCGTATCTCCACACATAAGAGGATTGCCTAGCCATAAGGATATCGCAACAAATTGACTGTAATTTTGTTTTTTCTTCTCACGAGCAAATCTGAATAGGTTTCATAGAACGCCAGTGAATCCCGGCCACTCACAAGTGTGGGCTATTCGTGATTGTGGGAGAGAAAATTGCTTATTTGAATCCGTTTGACTAGTTCGCCGGCCGCGCTTTTTCACGCTCAGCCATTTGAGATTATGAGACCTCTTTAGGAGACTGCGCTCCCGTTGATTGCTTTAAGACGACGTAGCTTTATGGCCGGCGTCGCTTCAGGAAGCGTTTATAAAAATGAAAAGTACCTGCTTTATTGGCGATTTTATAGCAAATTAGTCGACCAAATTACACTAAAATTAATATATACTCGTACGTCAGTTTTAATCAAAAATATTAGGAGGATACCGATAAAGTTCTAGTATTCTCTAACCTAATCTTCGATTTTATTTGATTTATCGATGTATTTATTTAGCGTGGTTAAGAAAAATAACGACAGCATAAGCAATTAAAATTAGTATCATTCGTTCTAATTACTAAGAAACACGCAGAGACCAGCCGCGGGTTGCCACAAACATCTTTGTTTTACTTTACATAATTTGTAATTTACATTAATTATGCTTAAAAGTAAATATGTAGGAGGCGTAGCAATTCAACAAACCTTGACGTGTCTCGGGGCTAAGCAAAGTACTTAGGACTAGTTTCACTACGAACGAGAATATTCAAACGACCAAATATAGATATCCTAATTACACGGCAGGAATAAAACATCTCTTACAAGCGCTACTAATCCACGATCAAGAATGATGAGTGCCGCACGAATCACAAAAACTAAATAGGGAGGTAGATGCAGAAAAATATGCTTCAGATTACTCTAGTGTGATTAAATAGCTATCAAAAGAAACGGTGAATATGCAAATGACACTAAAAAAGTTTTAAGCAATGAAATGTAATTAAGGTACTTTAAATTCATCTCATTCTTTGACCTTTTTAAATTGTTTGAAATACGAGTAGGAAATGATTTAATATATTTTAATGTTATTGAAATAGGACACTGGTGTGATGTACACCAAATTTGAAATTGTTCGATTTTTAAACATGAAACAATTTATACCTTAAGAGAATTACGTTACTGAATCTTCTTGAAACGTTATTCGGAATAAATGATGATGATGATGATTCAATAATGATGTACTTCTAGAATGTCAAGTATTTCGCCGCTTAAGCTCGCTACTCGTTACACGGCTGCGGTGCAACATAGAAAATGTACTTAATGGATACTCAAAGATGAAGCCAAATGTAATTACACGCTAAAGAAATTAGAACCATCAAGTGCATTGCTATGATCACTGATTTTAAAATAATTGGAGAAATTATCTGGTATTCGGTACATATGATTTAAAATGTTAAACTCGATTTTGTAATTGGGAGACAAGTTATGGGTTTGTATGCGGGTTTCTACATGATAACAGAGCTCGGTCGTAGGTTCTCAAATTATTAGATTCCCAGGTCACTACATTCTTACCCCATAAAATAATTTTATGCAACGATAAAAAGCATGCATTGTATGTGTTTACTAAGTTTAATTACTTGCATGTTGTCAATATTCACTTTTACTATTTGCATCTCAATCCAAGTCTTGTATATAGTTACTAAGAAGGTTTTAATGTACCTATTGTTAAAGAATTTTTTCGTTGCAGAGAATTTAAAATCTCGTTGATAAAAATTAATTCAGTTGATAAATTGAGCTTGAAGAAAAATATATAATGTTATTAAATGCATTCAATTAAAATGTCCTTTGTTTCATGGAAGTTTTATACGAAAGTGCTTCTCTGATGTAGTTTTAGCTCGAGTATTTAATAAGAGTGGACGGGATAGCACTCATTTTTAAGCCTGGCTTAGTTCCTTCTGATCATTCCTTCACCGGAAATTAAACGTTGCAAGCGCGGTTGAAACGGAAAAGTTCAAAATTAAAATTGTTAAGTTTATCCTTTAACATTTCTTGACGGATTTCTTAACGTTTTAATCACCAATTCGGCGCAAGTTAACAATCCTTGCCCAAAACTTTTTGTAATGGCCGAACTTACGGATATAACAATTTTCACTTCATTTAAAATTTCATAAGCGGTATTTTAATAAAGCCGAGAATTCAAAATTTTTTTGTGAATATTTTATATGAGGCAGATTGTAAAATATGTTTTTTTTAATGGTAGTGCTAAATGAGCACCCTGAGATAGATAGGTCTTTGGGCATCCGATGAAGAGTCGTAGGATATCAAAGATAGAAAAGTAATTCGTTGTCTTTCCAATTGACACTCCCTTGGTCTAGTATACTTACATGAATTTTGTATGCTTTTTCTGCCATGAATGCCTCATGCACGTGGATATCATCTTTGAAACGATACAACGCATTTTGCGCGAATGCTGGCGAGATCAGCATTTGCAAACCAGTGCGACTGAAAACAGACCTTTAATTGAAATACAAATAAGTAAAGATCCCTCAAATCAGTCCCACATATATTGTCATTATGATATTTCATTCATTAATTTGGTATATTTATTTATTTATTTTTCTGTCAGCTGTTGAGAGAGGAATTAATAATAATAATTACTGCTTCACAGTAGAACGTTACATCGCAGAGTTTTCACTTATGGAAAAATACAATGGCTTCCAATGTTTCACTTCATTTATTTGCAGCATTCTGAGAAATGTTACAGCTAATGAAATCTACAATGTATGGTTTTATAATATCGGGCCAACGCCGTGAGATCCAGCTATATTGTAACTACAACTAATTGTAATGTATTGTAACTACAACTAATTGTAATGTATTGTAACTACAAAACAAATTTTACAGGCAACGTCGAGTTCTACAAGAGTTGAGTAATAGATACTGTCTTACAAGTGTGCAATAAACTTGTTAACGTACTGTGTACATAACTTCTCGTTTCACCTCTGATTAGCGACTGCTCAGGTTACAACTGGTATTCGTATATTGACGGATATTGTTAATGCTAGTATAAATACAGGCTATATTGTTGCATCCTTCATTGCTAACTACTTGTTTTATTGATCGACTTCAAAAAAGAGGAGGTACTCAATTCGTCTGTATATTTTTTAAATGTAACAAGGTGTTTATGTATCTTTATTTAAGGTACAGACGGTTTTGTAGATTTAAGTTTATGTATGTGTCCGTTAAACAATAAATAAGTTTATTTACATGGTGGCTGGCTACATTATGGGATACGTTATCTTAAATCTAACTCAGAGGAATTTGTTGGAAAAATATGCATGCATCTACGTGCATGATGCATATACCGTTCAATGGGGATCTAAGCGACAGGAACTTGCACAGTCTGAAAAATCGCCGAACGTCCGGAAAGGGGAAGAAATTTGTATTTAAATCATAAACGTTTTAAGCCATTGGATTTGTTTCAGTATTTTCGTTCTTTACTTTAACAAAAACGTGTGACCAAAATTCATAAATTGTATCTTCCATTCAAAATATTTAATGAATTGTTTGTTCGCCATTTTATACTATTAGCATCACATAGATTGTTCATAGTTGCGAACTAAATCAGATTCCTAACGGTTAGGATGTTAATGTATTATTCATATGGAACAAGCCGTACCTCCAGCACACTCCACTATAAAACGAATCAGGCTCGCTTTAAGGTACGCAGTGTCCGGACGTCGTAACTCTTGTAATTAAGTCGAATTAAAAAATAAAGTCAAAAGGAGAGTGCTACAGGCTACAGCTGTTGATTAAGCGCCATCTCGTGGCGACCCCATCAATAACAACAGTTTAATTAAACACTTTTATAAGCGTCCGAATGGCTCGGACGCTAGCCTCGGCGTTTAATTTGTTTTTTTATTCCTTTTTTATTCTGTTCATTTTTTAGGTCAATAGAGTAGACTTAATCTTCAGTCGCAGCAAAATTAAGGCTAAAACAAAAGCATAACCTTCCTGCTGCTTATAACAAAAATAAATGTATTCTATTTTGTGAAAGAACTAGAAATAGATAGGCACTATTATTCCAATCGAATATCTCAATTAAGGGTACTTATACTTTTATAGACTGTGACTGTACGATTTAAAAATCTTAGTAGAAGTACTGATGGTTTTTGTCGTAATGTTATCTAATACGTACTTAAAAAATCCTGACAATATCTACTAATGAACAATAGGTTGTCGAAACCTCAAAAAGTATATAATCACACAAAGCGAAAACACCAAATAATACAAACTACTTTAAATTAAATAAGTAAATTATTAACTAGTAGTAAATACAACAATTAATGTGGCTTTTAATGGTAAAATTATTAAAACCACAGACACATAAACGTACATTCAATATTCTTCATTAATTACCGTTAATAGAGATTACCGCTGCGCGTGACAATTAGAATTGCCGCAAACGTGTCTATACGCGACACATGTAGTTCCGATACGAACACTAATGAAATTACCATCAAATTGAAATAGCCATAAATTTAATTTCAACTGAAAGGCACAATTTTGAGTGTCTCGCCTCACTGTCGGCGTTCTAAGAAAAGCGATCAATCGAAATTTTTTTAAGTGAACACCAAGTGAATTTCCAATGATGTAGTAAGGATAAGAAAGCAGGGCATGTTATAGGCATTTTTAAATATATGCTTAAACATTTTTTATGTATGTATATGATTTTATAGGATGTTATCAGGTTAAAACCGTTTAATTTAATATTGGCAAAAGAATTAAAAAAACAAGGTTTTCTACTAAAAACAATAATAAGTACATTTGAAATGTCTCTTAATACAACTTATACAATAAATTCAATCTTTTCGCTTATGTATTACATATAATTCTTTTAAATGTTAATCAATTGAGTTTTCTTTAATCGCATCCTCCCTTGATATCAAACAGGTCCTTTGACATATTGTACTGTCCAAGATAACGAAAGTAATTTTATTGTTATTGAAAGCCTGATAAGAAATATATATGCGATGCAACAACGATGTCGAGAAATAAAACTGATAAGCGTCGAAACACATTTATCGACTTGTAGGGTGAATATAAAAACAAGGCATAATGCGTGTTTGTTGGGAGTATGTTCTTATTTCAAAATATATTGTAAAAGTTGATTTACACACTTGTAAAGTTCTTTAGAATACCTTACTATAAAACGCCGACTTATCTTGAAAATTAAAGAAAAGAAAGGAATAAGATCTAAATATGTTTTAAAAAGAGATAAGAGATATGTACCTACATAATATACATAGGTACGGAGATTAGAAAGAAAAAAATAACTTCTTTACTCGAGCCATTTTGAGTATTAAAATATTAATAATCCGATTATGAACTTAGACAGAGTAGACAGTAGATTAAGTTGGATATGAAAATATAAGCGAAAATAATGATAGTAATGCGATATCGTTATTGCCTTGCGTAGTAACGGATGATCTGTTTTTTTTATGATAAAATTATGTTGCTAATCGCCAATATTACCCTTTTTCTTACATTTTCCAATTAAATAAGTTAGCTACTAGCACACTTCTATACGATAATAATCTGCGGGGTTTGAAAATAAGGATTAGTATCAAACCCATCTGTCCGAAGTTTTTAAGCTCCGTTTAAAGCCTATGATAACGTTCAACAACTGTAATTTAATGATAACAGCCTCAACAGATTATTTAACGAACCCTCGCATGAATTTATCATTAAAATTAGTCTTACTACTCTCATTTCTCATTCTCTTCTAAGGTCCATATAAGCATAGGCGTTCGTTTGTGATAAGGTCTGTAAAAATTACTTTATACTTTTATATTTAAATCTGTATGGTTATATAAATTTCACTTTGTTGTAATTTGTGTAGTTAGTGCCAACTTAAATTCATAATTTAGTAATAAAATTAGTAGCAAGAGATATATATTTGTTTACATAAAACTACATGGTAGCTCCTTATATGTGTACATATCCCCCTTTTTTATTATATCTTCATGCAAGTCTCTAAACCGAGTGCTAAAAAGGTCTATTCTTACGGACCTAATGACCGTCTCCCGCATTTACCAGTTTCGTATACATGCACGCCGGTTTTGACGACTTCGTGTGTTTACATTTTAAACCGGTGAACCAGCTTATTCAACAACATAAATGGGAGAAACGATAGCGTCATAGTAGACGCTTTCCTTTCAAAAATATATCACCATTCGTAATAAAAATGTATTAAATTATTAATGAAAAGAGCTTGCAATGAAAAACTGAAACTCGATAAAAGTGACCGCGTCTCGGCCATGACAATTGAAAAATTAAAATTGGCGAAAACAATGAAAGCGCATTTTTTCATGAGATGCAATAAGCTTCGCTTGCATTCGATATAAAATTTTAATTGATTTTGGGCTTTTGGGCACTTTTACAGACCGCCTCAATTTGATTTACGAATGAAATTCTTTTTGCGGTTTTAATAATGGTACCTGTGTATTTTAAAAGTAAATTAAATAACTTCGAAATGTACGATATTCCTATTTACATTTTAACTTAATAAGAAATATCGAAATAAAAATTTAAGACATAAAAAATGTGTTAATACAATGGTACACCTTTTGTTATTTTTTCATTGAAAATTTTGACTAACACATTGTCTGTAAGCATGTGCAAATATCGGACATGGAGAAAAAAATTATAAATAGTTAAGGAAGCCAATTAAAAAGTTTTAACGGAAAATCTTTAAGTGAAATATTAAACAGTGAATTGAATAGTGAATCGAACAGAACTAAAACAAAGAAGATCTTTCAGCAGCAACATTTCTGTAACTCTTATACAAGTCTTAATTACATTTGATACAGTCAAACACCTTCGCCCTTCTTAGATCACAATATAACAGGTATTAAAGCTTAGATAAGCCGCCTAAGCTGGATAAAGATGTCTATTACATTCAAAATTATCCTAAATGTATAATAACCGCAGGCTGATTTAGCGAGCAAAACACGAAACTAACATAAATCACGCTACGAATATTATAAACGAATTTCGCCGAATAGGCTCGTAGGGAGCGAAAACTTAGTGTCACATAGTAAGAAAACGCCACAGTGCCAAGTATTTCATACGAGTTCTTCTCACGTAATCAGTTTATGAATGTTATGAGTTTCACGTGCACCAGATAGTGTAGCGTGCGACGACTCTGCGTTATTTATATGTGCTGTACCGTAGAAGAAGTAAATTACACGATTTTCTAAGACAGTTTATATAAATGGATGTGAATTATATAGAAACCTCTGTGAATTAATGTAAAATCTTCAGTCGAATTATGCAGAAATCTCAGTTGAAGTATTAGTCTCTGTAGAATTATGTTAACCGCTGTGCCAGTAAGTAAAATCTTCAGTACAGTCAATTAGATCGGTGTGTAGAGTTTCTGTTGATTTATGCAGAACATTCTGTGATTTTGGATAAAATCTTCCGTATAAGATTCAACGATTCACCTGTTACTGTGGTAAATAATAATCCTGGTGTATACAAATATAGTAGAAGTACCTACGTATAAAGTACTCGTAAGTCCTCAGAGTTGTACTGAGATTGGTCAAAAGTGGAATGTAGTAATAGAGATATAACGAATCTCCTTTACCTTTTTGTTTTGAGCAAAAATATTTTCGACACCCATTAAAACAAACTCTTAATAAAAACCTATAGACTGACTGTACTTTTGATTGTCGTTCATGCGAAGAAAATCACGGGCAGATACTTGATATTAATCAAGTCACAAATTAATATTAAATCATTTATTGGTTCCAAAACGAGTTGATACTTCTATCTTTATAATGTATTTTTTATTTCATAAGCTAACCTATCAAAATAAGCAAGGTGATTTAA
>DWUN01003122.1:0-12549 GCA_018249975.1 Passova gellias
GTTCGTAATGTACATAGTCGTTGCAGGAATTATTATAGTTTGACAATTTTTATTAGATTTATTTATTTATTTATATTATTTTTATCATTTGTTTTATACCTTAGGTGGAATTGTTATTTTTAATCTATGTGTACCTATTTTTTGTAGACAGATTTATTTTTATATTCTCATGTACCACGGGTGCTTTTTACCTGTTCTGTTCCTGTTCTGTTCATATATTACGTTCTGTTTACATATGGTTCACGCATTTCTACACAAGCTCAGTTTCAGGCTTATCAGTTTGCCTCGCTTTATCGTTAACGTATCGCATTTTAATGTGTACCGTAGTTTTGCATGACATTTTTCATTATTAATTGTCACTATATATTTCCAATATTATCAATGGCCAGTTGTAAGTGTATATAAAAAAGTATTTATATGGTTACTCTAACGAGGTGATAACTTTTTCTATTAAAATAGCCGGATCGCGATAAGAATACGCTCATTTAAATAATATCCGCGAGTTAATAGAAATAGCTTCAAAATAATACATATTTTTTTTTTAAATATGATGTTAAGAGTTCATTAATATTAATATCAGTCTATAATATAGAATGTTAAATTTATGTATGATTTTTATTTATGTATATATATTTATATGTATATATATATTTGTTTGCACCAATGACAACTCTTGCATCCATTACTTACATCACGCAAGTCTTACTGTTTCACATGTTATCGTATTATATTATGTATTTTATTTTATTCTTATAGTATTTTTAACAGTTTTCTATCACTGTGGAAGTGCAATTTTGTATTCGAAATAATATTCTACAGGTCCTATTCTATTATCTTGTTCAGCCTGTACTTGATATGTTTTCTCTTTGTCTTCCAAAGCGGACACTGTGGCGTTTAGATTAACTTATTTTTGGACTACAATTACCATTTGAAATTAATGATTTTTTTAAATGTAATATGCGATTGCGCTTCTCACGTTACACCTAACACAATATACATAATTACTACACGTGCATCTGTGTGTTAGTTTGCATGCTTACATTATACTCCTCAAAAGAAAAACAGCACGGTTCTTTGTTTTCATACCAAGTATTTTTCTAGTAAACGAGTATCTTTCGTTTTGTATGTTCAATACAAAATTGTAATCGGTCCGTCTGTAATTTGTCCTTTTTATATGCCATAATAATTATATTTAATGCAACGTTTCTTACAGTTTTCCCTGTGAGCGTTGTCATTCTAATTTTTGTTTTACACACCGTAGACTTTGAACAATTTTTTTTGAACATTTTTTTTTTATTATTGTTTTACACTTTTATGTTTTTTGAGGAGTGTAGCGCCCGCGCACCGCTCGCAACACGTGCTGATCATTTGCTTATCGAACTTCCTTAAGATATGTTAAATCCATTCCATTGTTTTTACTGCTTTATGTATACGAGGAAAAAGATATAGGGCAGATGTACTTAATAACATGTAGTGCTTATATATAGTATTGAATAATCCGAATCACTTTTTTTTCTGTAAATAATTACAGTGTTATGAGTGTGCGGATGAAAAGTGTTTTTTTTAAATTTTTTTTTTGTTAACGATTTTTAATATTATACTTCTCAAGGGTCATTTCAAAAAATTTCGACTTATGAAGTGCATGGATTTAAAATATCAGCATCTCTTCGTCTCAGCATTTCTTCATAATTAGATTACATATATATCTAAGTCTACTTCGGTCATATCATGGAAATTTCAATCATCCGACACGAACGTATACCATTCTCTGTCTCACTCACTCTCAAATCTCCATTCGGCTGGCTATCTCGCTTCCGCACTGAATACGTCAACATCAATTTATAGTGATAAGTGTTGTATGAGTAAAATCTAGTCATTGTTCAGTTATATTTTGTATTTTGAATATACATTTGTGAGTCCGATTCTTTTTTGTTTTTATAGATCTTAGAGCGTTATGTCATCAGCACAGTATGTAGACACGCCGCTTTACAAATGACAGTTGACTGTCTCGATAGTGACGTCACGCGCACCGTCCAGATGTAGATGTAGGCGTGGTCCACTGGTTTACAGTAAAACCACATTCAGTTACAATAGCAAAAGGTTTTCCAGTAAATGGTTGACAAGTTGTAGCTAGTGTAGGTTCGCCTTTCTTTAACTTTGGTGTACTTTTTCAATGACATGTTAAAATTAAAAGTATTGTAACAGATAGATTATATACTGATAGACTGGTAGATATTTTACACTGCAAAGTTACCACTTACAGTCGATTGGAATATTTTAGACTTATGTATATAGTGTAGATTTTTTCCTACATTACTTGCTAGCGTCGCTAATCGTTAAAGTAAACAATCATTGTAGGGTAGGTGTAGTGCATCCGAGGCAGTCGACTTATGTTAGTAAAGCGGTTCGTTTCGTAGCGAGTCGAGTAACGGTGGCCTCTCCTCCTCCCCCCGTCCCGCCCGCGCCTCCCCGCTCCCGCCCCGGCCCGTTTCCCCCCCGCGCCTTGTTGTAGCGGGCGGCGGCTCAGCTCAGCGCGTTGGATCGTTGCAGAATGACGTGGACGCGCCGACGCCGCCCGCCTCGGCCGCCTCCGCGCCGTCCGTGCCCTCCCTGCCCAGCGCGCCGCTGCTCGCGCCCGCCGCGTCCCCCGCGCCGCCGCCCGCCGCCGGCCGGCCGTGCGCCGAGCCGCTGCCGCACGCGCCGCGCGCGCCCCCCGCGCTGCAGCCCCGCGCCTAGCGCCGGCGAGCCCGCCGACCCCGCCGCGCCGCCCACGGACCTCAACAGGAACGAGTGTCCGCCCGAGTCGCGCGCCCACAAGCCGTGCTCCGCCTCCGCCTCCGCCTCCGCCCCCGCTCTCGTCGACGGCGCCGCGGAGCCCGTCGCCGACTGTTGATCGTTTACTCGTGTCGATGGATTCCTGTGAAATTTATTTTCGAATTAGATTAAACGCTGAAATGTTCACGAATCAACAGTAGCCACCGGCATGAACCGTTAACTCCGTGGTCGCGCCGACTCCGAGCGGAACGTCGTGACAAAATCGAGTACGTAAACTGATCATCGTTTCGAACCGATGTTCACATATTTTGTACTTCGATAATTGATAATTAAACAAACCGTTTTGTGTGACCTATCCTTTTTTGTCGACCGTATAAATATGTCAGTGCGGCCACGAAGTGAAACATTAAATTATCAGCGACTACTCGCATGTCGAGAAGGACACGAACGTTCGAGGGCGAGGAGCGCGGGCGGGCGGTCCGATGCGATGTAAATTTTATTAAAATTAGTCGAGAGCTTGTTTCGGTATACTCGTTAGTCGATTATAGTTAAGTGTGTGCGTCGCTTCGGGCGGGGGCCCTCTCGCGGCGTGTTGACGTGTTCGGTTTTTATGATCTGTTTGTTATCGAAATCACAGGTTTTCGTTTGGTGTTTTTTTCTCTCTTTCTAAAATAAGGTTTCGATTCGATCGCGAAGCGGCCCCCGACCGTCGCATTCGGCCGGCACGTCGTTGCATTCTAGATTCTATTGACATTCCTGAAAAATAAATGTTTCAATTTTACATTAGAAGTGTGACTAAATTAAATCGTCGATCGCGTGTTAACAATAATAATTTTATCGACGATCGTGAATATTGTGAGACCAGAGGCAAAATGTTTATTTAAAAATCATTGTTAAAATAATAATATTAGTAGCCTTAAATCTCATCTGTTCTTTTTTCTCTGTAGCCTTATGTCTTGTTTATGCGGTGGTTCGATATTCGCTACGGATTGTCGCGAGTGAATCCGGGTTGTATTACTCTGCCTTTTCATGTACTTCAGTTAGATGTCGCGAACTTATTAGAAACTCGAAATATTTCATTCGAAAAATTGTCGGAAGACGATTCATCATTTGTCCCTTATGATTACAAGGCGTGAATAACTTGACAAGTGACTGGTAAACAACCTAAGGTCTTGTTAATTTGTGGACTTATACGACAATACGCTGATATTGTCGCATTATCTTCTGCAATTTTCTATTAAAAAAGCCCAAGATACAGTTCGGGAATAATTGACATTGTTCAAATGAAACACCGAACATTTTCCCTGCGTGCTCTTCTCATATAACGTCGTAATATGGTCACATACGTCTCGCACACGAGTGGTGTGATTATTTTTTTTGGCCCTTTCGTTGGTCGACTGCTGGACCGGGTCTCCTCTCATAGGTAGAGGGATTTAGGCCGCAGCCTACGACGCTGGCCGACAGAGGATTTGGCAGACTTCACTTTATAGGAGTGAATATCATTTTTCAAAAAAAGTTAAAAAAAAATGAAAGTGACTTTCGTACTTGTCAAGGTATTCACGCGTCATCCTTAACGTCTGAGGGCACAGTAATATAGCGCGTCTGTTTAGAGATAAATTACAATGTGTTCATTGTATTATACCCTAGTGTTGCTAGTGTAGCGGACCGTGAAACTTGAGGGCGTACTTTCCAGAGCGTGTTCAGTAATATCTTAAATCGGTAACCGATTTAAATCGTACGTGTACATATAAAAAAAAGTATCGATTTTCCCCTTACAGATGTCAATGTTCTATTCGTTTCATGTGTATGATTTGAATCGAATCGATTTTTCTTTTAATTGAATTATATAATAATTGTTTATTCGTTTTATTGTACTTGGATTATACGATACGAATATTACGCAAAAGTGAAAATATGAAATGGAATAATTATGAATAATTAGAAGCAAATTTGAAAATTATATATATATATATATATTCGTATATGTATTTGCTTGAGTTTTTCATTTGTTTACATTTGTATTGTAATTTAATTTACCGTAATTAAATTGAAATGAATTCTAGAATACGAAGTTCAATAAAGTAACGATGCCTTAGAAAATGTTTTACAGATTTTCCTAGAGAATAAAAATATAGTATTTTTATATTTTCCCCCGATCAATGCTGCGTCAATAAGATATTGCAGAACATTCGTTTCATGTGATTTTCACGTTCTGGTATATATATATATATATATATATATCTCACGGTATCAAAAGAATATATGAATATTTTTAATACCGAAATACTTTGTATTGCGTTTATTGTCATTTAGTATGTTTTCGTTAGCAACGGCCAAAGATTTGGTGAAAGCTATTTAAATTTATTTAACTCGTCTATGTTTCAGTATTGATTCCGAACAAATTAGATTCATTACGTTTTAAGACCCGTTTTATCGTCGTTATAATGCACACTTGATACGACAATATAGTTTGATGAAACCTTAAAATCCTTCATTAAAGAGAAAAAAAATGTTACATTGTCTTTTATTTTCTGGTTTCGTGTTGCGTATTGTTTGTTTTTAAATTTAGCATGAAAAAAAAATTTGGAGATGCCGGGGATCGAACCCGGGGCCTTTCACATGCAAAGCGAACGCTCTACCACTGAGCTACATCCCCGATGGTATTTATGTCGAATATTTCGGTAACTTATTACATTTGATATCGTTACGTAATTTACTTACCAATTTTTTTATCGTGAGTGATATTCATTTTATATTAGTCTGCTATTTCTTTGAACAATTATTGACAATTTGAATAATAAAGTGTAGGTACCTATGTAACTTGTTTTATTTTGCTATGCTGTGGATAGATTTAAATACCTATATAAAAGTCGCTTATTTTTTCTTAAAAAAAGATTATAATAATCTGATCTCTATTCAACTAATTTCGAAGTAAGCTATCACAAATTCGAAACCGGCTTGTATGCATGAAGAGAGTGATGAGTGTTGACGAAGCGCGTCAGGTTTGTAAGGACCGAGATATTTGGCACTCTGTACTTTCTGCCTATCCCGTTGGGGACCTGGCGTTATGTTATGTATGTATGTAGCTATCTAAAATCTGTCTGTCCTAACGTAAATAGCACGTGCCATTTCAGTCTACGCACTCAATCTCGACAAGGGATCGTATTGACCAGAAAATCATACTGGTTATACTCCTTGCTGAATATTGCATGCGAGCACGCCAAAAAAACGCGATTCCTACGGTAGATATTGCCATTTTGAGTGTTGCCCTTATTAAAAATTCAAAAATACTCTACGGTTGTATGTATTGAGCTGATTACAATTTTTAATGACAAGATTGTGCGCATGCCAACACTAGATGTAACGATGTGAAGCATTCTCTTCACGGACGGTGCGATTGATTTCGATCGGCATGTGTAAATAATGCTCCCCTATTCGCTTGGTAATCGTAAATCCCTACTTAATATTATAAATGTGAATGTAAGTTTTTTTGTTGCGCTTTCACGCGATTACTACTTAAACGATCATCATGAAACTTTGTACACATATTCTTGGAGGTATTAGAAGTAACATAGGATAGTTTAAGAAAAAAAAAAATTTTTTTTACGACAGGCAAAAAAGGAGGGAGGATAACTTTTGTTATATTCAAATGCAGACGAAGTAGCGGGCACAGCTAGTTATTTATAAATCGAATAACACTTTTCGTTAACTTTTTTGCTTAAATCTTTTGACGCACGAGCTATACCTACCTCACTTATTACTTTCTGTTATTTTTGACAGACTTCAAAAAAGGAGGAGGTACTCAACTCGTCTTTAAAGTTTTTTGTTACCTCATAACTGGACTGCGTGAACCGATTTTGAATTTTTTTTAATGATCACATTGCTGTCAATAAAACACGTAGTTATATGATATAACTATTTATTTTGTCTCTAAAACTCCTTTTTTAGTAAATAGATTAAACATTGATAGTAAAATAAAATAAAATTCTATATTCTAAATGCACCTTAGTATGTATTTTTAATTTTAATATGACTAGCATATTTAATAAATATCATTTTGTAGTACATTAAAAGAACAACTAATATCATCATAATTAGAATTATAATGTCACCGAACTTTTTGGCCATTTTACTATCTTTTTGCTAATGGAACAATTACAGCTAGACGAGAAACACAGTGACTAGTATTTGTGTGGTCAAAAAATTCGGTGAGTTTACAGAACGGGTTCGCAGTTTCCCTGGCGCCAAGAAAGTATGGATTACTTCTTTTTCGTACAGAATCACGAATTAGTTCTATTTTTCTTAATGGAGGATGTTATATAACTAATTACACCCCTCGTTACTCTAAAAAAAAAACATCACGCCACGGAAACGGCATTACCGCCGGTACATAAATTAGTGTAAGTAAATGCGTATTAACATTATAAATATATCAACATGATTGCAACGATAAGTAAGCGGAACATAGTGAGATTATCGATTATTGCAGTAATCTCCCGTTATCTATGGGGAAACAATTGCCAGTTATGCTTCTAGCGTTATCACTGGCCAGGTACGCGATCAGGGCAGACACCTCATTGGTGTCGATCATTCTCTTCAGCGGCGTTTGACTCGTGACATTCTTCATGAACAGTTCGATTTGTTCCTCCGTCAAGCCAGTGTTGTTGTACAAATTGGTTTTAACGAAGCCCGGGTTCACGGCGTTGACTCTCACGCCGTCCGGGGCTAGTTCGAGCGCGACGCATCTCGTGAACTGGTCCAATGCGGCTTTCGAGATACTGTAGGCTAGCGCCATAGTGCTGGGTTTAACGCTCCAGACGCAAGATACGTTGACTATGCATCCTTTGCTCGCTATCAGGTGTGGCGTCGCGAGCCTTGTCAACTGGTAAACCGCCCGCATATTCGTTCCCATCACCTTATCGTATATATCCATGTCACTCTTCTTAATGCCTCCCATCTCGATGACACCGGCATTGTTTATTAATACATCGAGTTTGCCAAAATGGTCTATCGTTTCTTGCACTACTCTTTCGACTTCTGTGTCGTCCGTTAAATCGGCTGCTATTGGCAGCGGCTTAATTCCTTTCCCCTTTTCACAGTACAACGCGATTTTCTTCAGATGCCCTTCCTTTCTTCCAACCAGAACCAATTTGGCGGAGTGTTTTGACAAAAAGATGGCCGTGGCCGCACCGATCCCGGAACTCGAGCCGGTTATCAATACGACTTTATCGGTAAAATCCATGTTTCAATAGTTCTTATAAATTAATCTGTACATACAAAAAGTTGAAAAGTGTTCCACTTATGCTAAACAAATGTATTTTGACGGAACGGTACTTATCTATAAATGTTGCCAGCATGAATTGAAATTTCTACGAATATAAGCAAAATGTATCAATAGTATATTAAAATATTTCTGTAGCTTTTATTTTTAGGAAAGTTGATAAGTTATGTTGTAAATGTACGAATACTCTTATTTTTAAACAAAATACTTTGTATTGCGTCAACATTCGATCCATTATTCATACATGTTAAGTATAACAAGTTATTTAAGAAATTGGTAGGATTTTTGGAGACTGGCAACACGGAATCTTAATTCGCTGTGTGAAGACATGTCATGTGATGCCGGACATCGGTTATATGCGGTGACGTTAACAAACTTAACATAACAATAACAATTGAACCAAGGGTATTGAAGTAAAATGTGACAGAAACTATTTTTTTTATTACTGTATACAGACGAAGGATACAGTTGATTTTGTCTGTCTTTTAAGATTATATTTGGAACAAAACTTAATGTTAAAGGTTAATTGTAACGATTAAATGGTAAGATTGATCGTTATAACATGATATGAATCAGCATCGAAATTCAAATTCAGACAAACATTCAAAAAAATTCAAACACTCAACAAAATTTCTGTCCTTTATTTCAAAGTAAAAAATTTGGTGTAAAATGACAAGCTATTTAGATATGTGAAGCGTATAATAGATGCTGTTGCTTACAGGCATACACTAATCTTCATTACTGAGGCGGTCAGGGCATTCTGGATCCAGTACTTTCTCACTGTTTTCCGCAGATCATTAGACCAGTCAATTTCGTTAATTTAGAGACATCGTTTAAAGTTATCGAGAGTGTATTTTTTTACTGTTAAATGGCTATATTTTTGGCTACTTTTTGGTTGATAGGATTTGGGACAAGGTAGTAAATGGTTATATGAGTAGCATACACCATACCTATAATATAATGTTTTTTAAACTGAATTATAATAGGCAATTTGAATAGAGTAAAATATTTTCAACGATATTAAAGATTATTATTCTTTAAATAGGAATTATTAATGAAAATGCAAAGGCAAAATACTCTTGCATTGATTAACAGAGCCCCGTGTCATTGCTAGGTACCTTGGGATATTATCATATTAGCATTTATAAACTGCTAAGACCTATCGAGCGCTTCAAACGATGATAGATATTATTTATATAATAACAGATTTTATCTACAAATTTCTAGTATTGCATATGATGACATTTCGCTAGTTCCGAGTCGTGAACGTCGGTCGTGTCGTTCGGCGACCCGCCGCCCGCCGCGCCGCCCTCCGCCCCGCGCCCCGCGCCGCCGCCGCGCCGTCCGCGTATGATTTACTCTCTGAAAATGCACCATTTATCGAGGAACGTGACTGTCGGAGCATTGTGTGCGGACCCGCGCAGGTCGCCAGCTAATGCGACCTTCCGCTAAGTAGACCGTGTTGGACAACCGTTATTTATTGTGTATTTAGTTTAATATTCATTTGGACGATATTAAACGATTTAGGTAGTAATAAACGAGCCCGTATAACGAAGCGAAAAGGTTTCGGTTTCTAAAGTTGAAGATTAAAGCCTCTACCATTCTCATACAAATATTAGCGCTATTAGCTTACTTATTGTTTAAATTGTTGGGCTAAAAATTATTGCCCAGAATTGGGCAAACGTAAAGGCGAGCTTGAGATAAAGCTAGTGGGATTCGGCTCTACATTTAATCGGGCAGACTCAAGTAGCTACCTATACTTAGATTTTATATTTTCAATTGAATGCAGATGGGAAATGTAAGAATGACTTTATTCCATTAGGCAGTTTAGTTGACTCACTGGTCACTGAATCTATCAAATCATTGGACGAGGTTAACTTAAATAATATGCCAATATACTTAATTTTATATATATTATGACTTAAAATACCCTATTATTTATTTATTTGTGTTAGTTTTACGCATATTACAAATAATAAATCCACAAACACAGGGATGTAATACATGTATCTTCATATCTCCTCGCTATGTAAATCATTCGATATCCGTTTCTGGGGCAAGACATTCGTCTTAAGCCACATTTACATATAAAACATTTCAATATATCAATTCGACCACGAATGCAATTTGTGAATGGTGCCCATAAATAACTATTTCCCGTTTGACACATGGCGACCCTCCGGTAAGGCGGGCAACACAACGCTCTGTTTTCCCGCCATTATTTGACAGATGCGTTCCGAATTTGAAAACCGGAAGGATTTTTCAAGCGGCCTGTTCGCTCAAATCAAGTGTGAAATTCAATTGAGCGGCCATAAATTTTGTCGCTTTGAAAAATGTTGGCTTTACCTTTTTGGTTTTGTATGGGGCGATACATCTTCGACGATGCTACAATTTATTTCTGGACGTTTTCGTTTTCTGTAATTTCACTTTTACTTTTGTTCAAAACAGAGATATATGTTCGATCAAAATTATTACCATAACCTTAAAGTCACATTGACTGTATTTGGGTTCGGTATTAAAGCTGCGGTATATTGTATTGAATTTTGTTAATGAAATAATGTTATGATGCAATCAAATGTACGTAAATTTATTATCTTACTGAGTTGCACTTTTGAACGCAAATTGTTCTCATAAAAAATAAAGGTTTTCGAGATATCTTACGTATAGTTTTTCTAACTGATTACAAGTATCACGGCAAACTAAGACCGAGGGCTGGCACTGTAGCAATAGATTTGTGCGGAGTGCATTAAACATTCAGTTTTATCGGTACGAAGCATGGCGCTATTCGAACGATGTATGGCGGCCTGCGTCTGATCTATCGAGTAATCTGCCGATTGCTCGAGCATCCTGTTTATATCCTTTACACTGAATAAGAAAGAGTAACGTTTTGTTTTGTATCTCAATAGCTAGATAATTATTGAAGCAGTGATAGCCTAGTGGTTTGCAATTCAGCCTCCCACACCGTGGGTCTGGGTTCGATACTGGCACGCACGTCTGAATTCTTGCGTGCGTTTTATAAGTAACATTGAAATATCATTCGTTATAACGGTGAAGGAGAACATCGTGAGAAAACCCGCATACCTTAGAGATGTTATAAGTTATCTGATATTTTCTGAGGTGTGTGTAGACCAACACAAACGGTCGGAGAAAAAGATAGATAAAAGAAAATTAGAGATTAATCGCTTGAGAACAGGTTTCGTTATACATAGATCAGTGACCAAACCTATCGGATTTTTCGCACCGATGTTTTCTTTATAAGTATTGTACTGAGATTCATAAATAGAATGTGTAATACGTACTGGCAAAGAAAGCTGTACTACTCCAACACGCTATGGGGGTAAGAAGTGCTCAGTTTTATACATTTTGTACGAATATACATGTGTTATTTAGAGGTGGGTATCAGAGGCTAGAGCAGCCTCACATATGTTCTGTTAGCAAATCATTTTATGAAACGAATATCGGATTGTTTCTGTTAAGCAAATTCAATGCTGTTTTAACCGAGAAATAATGAAAGTAAATACGTACATAAAAATGGCATTAATCAATATACATAATTCATTGTGTGATTGCTTGAAGAAATGTGCAGTGCAGATTTATTTCTTCAGAGAAATAACGCCTCATATTGGTTCATTGTTTTGTTGACTAATAAAGGTACGAGTAGCAATACTAAAAAAGCACTTGGAGATGCCGGGGATCGAACCCGGGGCCTTTCACATGCAAAGCGAACGCTCTACCACTGAGCTACATCCCCGATAACACTAATGACTAAATTGTCTAACCGTAACTTCAAGTTATAAATCAACAAGTTGTAGAACCTCCCTATACTTATGTGTATTGTTATTAACTGTGTATATTGGAAATAAAACCGGCATTAAATGCTAGCCCTTTCTAAGGGCACGTAAAAATAATTTATAGTATGTCATATAAAACCTTGAGGTATAATATTAAAAGTAAGAAATTACTGGATAAGTAAATAAAAATAATTAAATTGGTTTTGGTTCAAACAAAGTGAACAAATCATTGTCTTTCTACATAAAAAGGCCTACAGTTCTATTTATTCAGTACAAATTAATCCTTAAGCTCTTCATTGATAAATAAGGTGGTAGAACTATGTACCTATACAGTTAAACGTAGACAAGAATGCAATTAAACCGATTGTACAAATTTTTCTCCATTTCCTTGTGATCCAATAAAGAAATGCAAATGAGGTGCGGCCAAGAATTATTGCGTAGATATGTAGTGTGGCACGTTTATCGATGTTCTTACATGTCGATAAAAAATATTTTGTACTTTCCTTTTGAAAAGCTGGCAAAATATAATTTGGCTATATTATCCTAAACGTTACCATTGTTTCTGTATACTATGTAGAACGTTTGCACTGTAAAAAAAAATATTTCAAATATTCTTAACTAGTTTACCCGGCAAACGTTGTTCTGCCATATAAATTATAACAGTATTTCTCTACTATATATTATACATACAAACCTTCCTCT
>DWUN01003123.1:0-12546 GCA_018249975.1 Passova gellias
GACTCTGAGTCACTACTAGAAATTCTAAATTAGAAAAATTCCAGCAGTACCCAACCCGGGATTTGAACCCAGGACCTTCCGATCGGCAGTCGCGCTAGCAACCGCACGACCATCGAGGCCGTCAATTTGAAATTCAACGTTATATATATATACATATATATAGGTGTTAAAACACTTCTGTACAATTCATTGACACAGTACTAAGGGAGGTAGCATTTGTGCTTAGATAAGAAAAACACTACAATCATTCCAGTTATCTTCTGATTTTCTTATTTGAAACTAAATATTAAAATTTACTTATTCCAAACAATGCACGATATTAATACACAATTTATTTAAAAGACAACATTAGTATCACATAGTTTCGGAGACTTAGGAGAATAACTTGGCCTAATCAGAGGATTCAAATCACTTAATTAAAATGTAACCCCTATTTGTTTAACCCCTAAATATTTACCGGATCCGTCGGCACTTTGGTTAACAGCACAAATACGAGTATACTCGTACGCGTGTGGATATCTCGGCGGATTTGCATCACTCTATCGTAATGGACTAAAATTTTAACAGCCACCCAGCTTCCGTTCGGTGGGAGATAAGGCACTGGTCACACTACTAACGGCGATATTTTTAAATAGCTTCTGACAACACTCGATCTGGTCTTTATGATAGTAACTATCCGCCAATATATTTGGTCTAAAATCATGATTGATATGGCATAGAAGTTTTTTTGTTATAAGTTTCATTTGAAGACAATAACAAATAGTAGGCTGCAACCGCAATCAGCCACTTTTAATAGCACTGCGGGATTGGGACTATTGGTGTTAATGACAATGTTCTTCGTTCAATAATGATAATGTATAACAAAAGAACAATGTGATGTATGCCAACATAAATATATAAATAAATAAATAAATAAATAAATAAATAGATAAATAGATAAATAAATAAGTAAATAAATAAATAAATAAATAAATAAATAAATAAATAAATAAGTAAATAAATAAATAAATAAATAAATAAACAATTTGAGGCGTGTAATGTCTTAGTAATAATATCTGGGCACAATTCCACACATGGCTATTCGATTCCAAGTTAGGCAATTGAATGTCTGCGTTATGGTAACCGGACAGCTGATAAACATACATATATACATACGATATAATACTTATATCGTATGCATCCTGGATGGGAATCGAACCCACGACCTCCGGTTTTGCTGTCAGGGTCTCTAACCACGCGACCACGAGGCCAGTTAAAGTTATTAAGTCATTATAGTTATTTCGTTGCGTTAGTTGCTCGATGCCAGTCAGTGATGGAGCAAAGCCCTTTGCGGTTTTCCGTTGTATGGAAATAGGTTACCTCAGGTTGGGTAACCGACATGCCGTGAAAGTACCACATGGTATGGTAGCTTACGCCGACAAAGTATTGAAGTGTTTAATTTCTATATCGACGTCCGTGATTTACATACATTTATTTTTTGCTTCGAAAATTCCACACAAGGCTATCTGATTCCAAATTGGGCAATTGGACGCCCGTGTTATGGTAACCGGGCGATATAATACTTATATAGATATTTTTGTTACGACCAAACACAGAATAAACAAATATGCTCATCACACAAATGTTTTTCTTGGGTGGGAATCGAACCCACAGCCTTCGTTTTTGCGGTCAAGCTCTCGAACCATTCGACCACGGGGCCAGACACATTTTCTTATAAATGTTTTTTTTATATCGAACAATATTTTCCTTTTAAATTTGGTGCCAGCATTGATATACTAGTGATTTTTTTATTGTTACTTAAGCCAGCGTTGGCCTACGAACTCATTTTTTATTGTTACTTAAGCCAGCTTTGGCCTACGAACTCATTTTTTATTGTTACTTAAGCCAGCGTTGGTCTACGAACTCATTTTTTAATGTTACTTACACGTACAGTGTACGATAATACAAATGTCTGAACAATATTGTTTTGAATAATCTCGAATTATACGTATTGGGGTTAAGTTTCAAATCCTCTGTATGCATCTCTGAACTTACGTGCGTTTCATAACTGAAAATTTCTACTTCTCTCGCTATACTAATGAAGGAAAAACAACAAACAATAACGTAACATCACGCCAGGTCCCTAACCGGGTAGGCAGAAAGCGCCGAGTGCCAAAAATAATAATAATAATGAAGAAAACAATTTAAGGAAATCGGCAAACCATAGAATTCTGGGGTGGTGATGGTTTAGTATCCATTACCCACCCACTTCATGGCTAGTGACAAATACAAGCGTGTCCGAGCTTTGCAGAGCATATTGTGATTTTAAAATACATGTTACCATAACGTAGATTTCGATACGAACCAATTGTTAGCAGTTTTGAATAATACAACGCGTTTTCGGGAACGAATCATCAATTGAATCGAATCTGTTAATAAAATGCGGCGATATAACGAATGCGTTTGTACTCGTATATACCTGTAATCCGATCACAAACATTTTTGGAATCTCTTGGAACCGTGTTTGCGTAACTATATTCATGTTACGGATTTATTATCTCAACTCACCGGATTGGATTATCGAATGCCTACTTGGTCTACTGCTATAACCTGATTGCCACCCATAGGTCGTGGGTTCGATTCCGATTTGTTTGTTCTGTGGTTGGGTATAGTAAGAATATCTATATAAGTCATGTATCCGCTATCCATAACACAGACATTTCATTGCCTAATTTGGAATGGTCCCAATTTACAGAACACATCTTATGTTATATGAGTTACTCGGAAGCTTTCCTAACAAAAGAAATATCTCAACGTAAAGCTTAACAGGATTCCGGGAATATCTCAGCTGGCTCGTCGACGCTTAAATACCTGCGCCGGTATTTCACGGCTAAACAGAATCGAGCGAACGCCGCAAACATGTTGGAGAAATAAGCGGTGAGACGCACAGGGTGAACTGTGGGTACGTAAACATGTGAATGATAGGTGCTGCTATAACAAAACTAGTCGATATTCATTTGTACTTTAAGCAGTGATAGCTTAGTGGTTTGAAATTCAGCCTTCCACTCCAGTCGGCCTGGGTTCGGTCCTGGGAACGCACCTCTGATTTGTTACGTCGGTCTTATAACTAAAAAGTTTAAATATCACTTGCTATAACGGCGAATGAAAACATCGTGAGTTAACCTACACACCCTGATATATTATTTTCTGCGGTGTGTGAAGTCTATCAATCCGAACCTGGCCAGCGTGGTAGACGATGGCCTAAATCCTTCTCACTAAGAGAAAAGACCCAGTCCAGCAGTAGATCAATAAGAAGGGTTAAAAAAAACAATAATAACTGGGGACAATTCCACACACGGCTTCCTACTCGTTAGCTACACGCATGAAAAAGATTAAGAATTTAATTTACTATTAACTTACACAAAGCAAATGCCAATAGATTAGAAAAATAACGTTTCAAGTTTCGAAAATGCGAAAGCTTTTTAACCTTACGCTGAGCACCCGACGGTTTTTTACGTCTAAGCATACTCACTGCGCTGCAGCCACCCTTAAGAAACGAATGAACTCTGCAAGATGAGCCGTACTTTCCACGTGATATTACGTTCTATAGTGTTGTGTCACAAACAACAATTATCGATGAGTTATTAGGATTCGAATTTCGAATCGAATTAGAATGTTACATTTAAAGAAATTTGTTGTCGAACGCTTACAATTTGAATTTCGAATCGAATATGAATTTGTAGAGCTTTTTATTTTAAACTAGCTTATGCCCGCGACTTCGTCCGCGTGGAATAGTGGCTTTGGATAGGATTTGAAGTACTTCAAAATAAATTGTAGCCTATAGGTATGTTGCCGAGGACCGATAGCTATATAACAAAAAAACTTTCATTAAAATCCGTAAAGTAGTTTTTCTGTTAAACCCGGACAACAGACAGACAGACAGACAAAAATTTCAAAATGTTTTCTTTGGCTTTGTTACTTGTATGAAGACCCCTAGAAGTGTTTTTTTCAGTTTTTATTCAATGTACAGAATTGAACTCTTCTACAGCTTCATTATATGTATAGATGATATACTAAAATGTATGCAGTAAATTACACGTTTAATGAGTGCTATGAACATTTTTTGCTATACGTTACCCAAATCGGTGTAAGAAATCTAAGGCGGTCGAATTATTTTCAATAATACAAAGGAAAAACAACAAAAAATGTTACAAACAGCCAAATATCTGATACAATGTAGTCGCTCATTCTTACACACCATTAAAATGAAAAATTAATATGGCTGCTGTCGATGTGACGTAGAACCTTATTGCAATTAGGAATTATATTCATGCGTGAAGCGTCGCCTGTGCGTGAGACTTGTTCAGACGTGAACTGCAAATATCAGGAATTCTTAAATAGTGACGCCTCGATCACAGTAATAAGGATATCGATAGATAATAAATAAATATATAAATCCAATCCAATCCAATCCAATCCAAGACGCAATAAGAATTAAATAGGCTGTTACATACAACATTGTTCGACATGCTTGTATGGAGTCAATTGTTTGGTTCTTTCGTACATCATAATATAACAGTGATAACAGCATTCTTCATCATCACCTATTTCATCATCATATATAAGGTGATGATTTGGATTGATAAAGGTTACGATTTTATTTATGGGAACGTGTTTGGTTTCTTATGTGTATATATTTATTATTAGCTGACTGATGTTTAATATTATATTACTGGCTGACGGAGGAGTCCAGAATCTCCGAAACCGGCGTGTATGATGAAGAGAGTGATGAATGTAGACGAAGCGCGTCAGGTTTGCAAGGACAGAGATACTTGGCACTCGGTGCTTTCTGGCTACCCCGTTAGGGACCTGTCGTGATGGTATGTTGTTGTTGTTGTATTATATATTATTATCTTTGGGTATATATCATATATAAGGTATGTTTATTGTTATTATTTAATAAATATGGATATCGATAACCAAGGGCTAGCCCTATCCTTCTGTTAGCACGATATGTGACATGGTGCTCTTGAGGTAATTGCCGCGTTTCACACTGCATTCGCTGTTCGACCTTATTCTGATTAACACAAGCTAGATCGAAGCGATGTCGCTGAAGTTTACACGATGTTGAGATAGAAACTACTGTTCAATGTGTTGCTCCATTAAATAAGGTTTTTAATAGTTTATCAAAATGTCATTTATGGCAATGTGATGTCATAAGCGCTGTTTCGATCTGCATCATTTAAATATACCTATTTAATGTTGAATAAATAATGAATTTTTTTTTTCTTTTTGATTAAAACTACCCCACTTTATCATCTTCCCTCAGGGCCAACTGGTAGACTATACCACTATGCATTAGGTTAGCCCATTATAACCCCTAGTTATTAAAAAAACAAATAATTTTTTAAAATATTTAACTTATGAAATAAATGTGTATGCCTTAGTACGTAAATCATTTATATTATATATATTTCTGTCAATTATTGTCTTCCCGTTGCTATCGTTTGAAATCATGTACCGTATTAAAATGAAGTGTCTAAATTACTTCGTCTTATCATATTTAGTTCATATTTACCAGAATAAGAGCATTTAATGGAAAACAGTCCACCATCGGTTTTAACGAATGCCCTGCGTCGCCGAATCTAATAAATTTGAACGCGAAATTAGAACTTGTACTCCACGCCATACCGTCGAACGTAAAATTAATTGAATCGCCTCTAATTCAGCTCAATTTGGAACAGACATTATGGTTAAAAATTACCATTAAAACGTATTTCAATCTGGTAATGATTAACTGAAATGAGTGGAAGTAGTTCTGCTATAGGAACATGTAAATGTAAATAAGATGCAATTTGATTTGCGTTTATATAACAATAATTTTAGCAAATAATAAAGGTGCCATAGAACGCTTCGTTATAAACGAGTCATGATACAATAATCATGATGATCCTATATGTTATTTAAAGGCTTTAGCATCTATAATTCAGTGTGACTTTAGGACATAACCTATTTCCTATAACCTACAAAAAATTTTTTTAGGTAATTCGAAGAGATATTTTGAAATTATTCACGGCATGGTTCTCATTAAATTAAATTTTGTCATCAAAAAATAAAATAAAATTGGAAGTTAAATATTAGATTCCGTAATCTCCAAGCAAAATATTAATCTTCTATTACTGACTGGCTTCAGATAAAAATATATTTCGTTCAGGGGGATTACAGTTCAGTGGGCCAGAGCCAATATTAAATATTCTTTTCCTCAAATGGCGAATTCTCGGGCTCACCGGATACATGGAACAGAAAGGTATTATTAACACAATATGACTTATACTCTCTGTTAAATTCTCGATAAGTGCTATCCTGAAATCCATTGCATTCGTGATTTATCCAAAACGAAATTTGTTCGGGTATAATTATAGTTTAAATAATTTTCAATCTCACAACAGGTCGGTTTGTTTGTTTCATGAATTCATTATTTGAAACTGTAAATGTAGTGAGATCGATCGTTCGTACAAAAGATCGTGAGCAACGGGAAAAAATATTGTTTTGCTATATTTGTGAGAAAATCCTATCTATTATAATACCGCTTCCACTCGCGCTCCACGATCTAATTTCCCATTCATCGAGAGACTTGTATCTGGCATCCAACTGGAAAGCAACTTTGTCAATGCCATCCACGCCAACCGTATTCCTGAGACGAGAAAATGAAATTTCGCTTGCTTCAGCACTAACAATTTGTGTATTAATATTTGGAACAGATACAACATTGCGAACCAGTTCGATCTTAAACGCTGGCTCGTAAGGACCAAAATCGTTTCCGTTATGCAAATGCCTCTTGTAATCCCGAATGGAATTCGATACAAGATCTGAAGTATGTATATTTTTTTCATTTCGCGGGCGCCTCCGCTAAGCCGATACAAAATATTGTTTCAAGATAAAAACGTGATTTACTCACAGTCGATTGCATTATGAAATGTTTCGTAAACAGTTTTACATCTTCATTTCAATTGTAAATGAGCCGCCTTTCTCAGATATTGGTAATTTTTTAAATCATCTCGTTTGTTTCAACTTCTTTGTTTCCAAATTTTTCAATGCGATATTACAATATTATTGCGAGTTTTTGAAAAAAACAGATTTCAAAATATTTTCGACTAAGTGTTTTAAAAGTTCGTAACTAATGGTATGTAGGTGCATTACACGAGTTCTTTCTTTCTACAGCAAAGAACAAATTTTGACTGTTCAAAAAGACCTATTGAAAGTAATAACTATGTATTGGTCTGGACTAGATCTTATTCTGAACAATCTTTTATTATAGAACAGTAAATGTTCTAAAAGATTCTATGCCTTATATTACGTGGCAATCTAGTATTACTAGAATTTCAGAAATCAGCATCTCATAATTTGACGGGCTTATTGGCAGTGTTAAGTGAATCAGACGGCTTAAAATATTACCATTATTACAAGGCCGAAGAAACCTTTTCTTACACAGTAAGGCAATATTACCAGTCAATTAGAATCGAGCAAAATAAACAAATCAAATCCTAAGAACACATCAGATCAGATTATCGGATTACTGGCAATTAATATATGTAGTCCTAAATCGAAGGGACTTTAGGAGTACCTACACATTTATAGATAGAACTTGTCTTTTCTACATCGAAAATAAAACCTACAAGAACAGAATTCCAAGTTCTGTAAGACCTCTTTGGAATGATGTTGTAATATTTAATTTTGATGCTTACTTTAATTCTGTTATGCTAGGCTGTTGTTTTCAGTAATTTAAAATACATGAAATTCACCGGTGTCAAAAATATAATCCATAATCTCATAAACTTGTGAAGTATAACATGTGAGCTTAAGTTGTGTTATTTAATTATGGCAGTTTCATTTTTTCCTGATAAATATCCAATTTTTACTATCGCAGCGCCAATTATACGACCCTAATCAATTGCGTGAATGAATGCTTGATTGGTTTCCGTCACTTCCTCGAAGGAAATTATTCTTCTCTCGCCCTTCTTCAAGCAAACAATATTTCTAACAAAATTTGTTTCTCACGAAAGAAGAGTTTTGTTTTGATAAGTGTTGGTGGAGTATAAGACATAAACCCTAATTAAGAGTAGTTGGAAGTAGGATCCTACGCACATCACTATATTCTTATAACCTTTTACCCATTCTCACGTTGCTATTTTTCTCGATCAGCTGACAATCTTCTAAAGCAACATTTTCACGACCATCCTAACGAAGTAAACAACCTTCGCTTCGTCAGGGATCATAAAAGCCGGGGAATATCCGATGCTGAGTAATTGGTTAACTCGACGCTGTTCTGAACTTTGATCAGGTGTCTTCGGCATATATTTTTATATCATTCCATTTTACACACACATGATTACACCAAATTTGTATAATAACAGTAATTGGGAGATGACACTGGATGGATGGTAAATTAATGCTTGTGTTATGATAATTGGACAGCTAATAAACATAAATATTACTGATATAAGTATCATACATTCTTATTATATTGATATTAATCCTTTCATGTTTAAAAATAATTGCGATATTCAGTTTTCACGATTAGTCCCTAACATTATAAGAGGTTGTAATGTTTATAAAAACAACTTCAAAAAATCCTTACAAAAAATCCGTAAACTTTCCATTTAAGCTATCTCCGGCACTTTCCATATACTCAAGGTTCCCGAGCCTCTCTTCCGAAGCAAACAACCTTTCAGCCGCGTCGGTCTAACGCGTTGAAGTGCGGATATCCGATAGCGAGTAATTTATTTACACGCCACTCCGAAACAGGTGACCCGTGGAATACGGGCACAGTTCACATTATCAAACGCAATGAAAAATCCGTATTCCTGTCTATATTTTTAAGTTTTACTGATCTAAAGAAACGTGCAGTACCATATTAGCAAGAGAGCCCTTAGGGAGGGATTCTTGGACAATCAAATTTTGGTATACTAACAACGAAATTGGTGAAAATAGAAAATTTTGACATATTTATAAAAAACGCAGATGATTGATAAAGTAGATGATTGTATAATATTTTTAAAAGAAATAGATCCATTTCAATATAAATGTGGTATTGTATTAGAGCTGGTTAGATAAAAAATTGTCATAGGTAGAAGGAAATCCTTAAGGATTAAACGATGCTTATCAAACAATAATAAAACTTTTAACAAAACATTGTCATAAACGTCCCTAGACGGATAACTAAGATGAAAACTTTGCACATCATTAGATAAGTAAGCCATATATCAGAAATATTATTTCTTACCTCATCCCGACCCTACAGTGATTTGTATCAATTGATATCACAAAACTCCAGGAAGAAATAAAGAAATTTCACCCCAACGTCGACTCCAAAGGGAGAACACACTAGCGTGATTGAATTAGTTTTCCCATGGTTACTCGTTCTAAGCAATGTTGATTTTTTCAAGTTTTCCCTTTGTATTATTCGACATTTTTGTTCTTACTTATCTCCCTTGCGGCACGTCTGTATGTCAAGTTGATTTTCGTAACAGACGGAATTATTCTTAGAAGGAAGAATCACAATGTCACACAACTGTTTCATTTGGAATCGTTACAGTTCTTAAGATCCAATATACTCTTTCTTGCGGACTAAGCTTATAAGCGTATGTCCAATAAACTTAGTATCATCGTTACAATTCGCACAGACGATGTGAGGTTTGGATGCAAATAAAGAAATAGATAGAAAAGAAAATATAATTGTTACTTTAAACGTTTCAGATCGGTCTATTGGTGCTCGTAAACAACATGTCCTAGATATTTTTTTCTCAGCCAACATTTACAAGATCCATGCATTATTTATTAGGGTTCATCTCAATCCGCTTGAGGTCAAAAGGCATATTGTGTAATAATACGATTGTCTATATTTTCTACGTGTCCAGTTTCCTCAACCAACAAGACAATCTTATACTCATATCATAGCCTTACCACTTGTGGTATTAATTTAATAATTGCATTAGTTTTATTTACAATGAAACATATTGTTCTCTATATTTTCTTTTCACACTGCCGAGTAACTTAAAATGGAAGGTGGACGTTCTCGAGTAAGAAAATTCAAACTTTTATAACAATCTCCTTCATTTGGAATGTAAAATACAATTATTTATTGCTTCTTAGTGTTGCTTTGATACCTTAATTGTCACAATTAAGTAAAATTTATATAAAACCTTATTTCCAGCTCCTTGTGATTTTAATTTTTTTGCCTTTTATTGTCCCATTATACATCGGCGATTTCCTTTTATAATGCCTTCCCATTAAAGCCATAGTCTACCGCTTTCTTCAAACGCAGTTTGGCAGAACGCTTAGATCTTAGCAAACATCATGGAAACCTCTAACGTGAGCAGGTTTCTTCACGATGCTTTCCTTCACCGTGATGGATGTTGTTCGAGCAGTAAGCGCGACGTTCGCTGCGATGAACTTTGCACCCTGGCACCCACCACCCCGAGCACGATAACACCATCGGCGGGCCTGCTATTGGGCCACGACGTCGTTACGACCCGGCCCGACCAGCTGCCGATCCAATGTTCTCCATGCCGATATTGATATTTAATTTTAAAACCCATTTCGTTTCTCAAAGTCAAGAGAAACAATATCATTAATTATTAATATATATATTTACGCGAACATGCATTCGGTGAGAATTATGTCCTAACGTTATTCCTAGTTTTACGTCCACAGCGCTATTGCCCATGCATAGTAGAAGCTGAGCTATCCGTATATTTGTATTCAGTGCGCGTCCCGAACGCTCCGAAATAGCTTCATCTACTTTCAGCGGACATTTTCCACCTTGTTTTTGGGGATGACCTCGCATAATGAGGAACCTTTCGGGCATGTATAATATTAGGTGAAACCACCAAACTTATTCATAAAACGTATAAATGAGGCTTTAAAATAGTTTCACATATTAAGACTTAAAACAATATTCTTAAAAAAATCGTTTAGAAAACATTGTAACTTTAACATAATTAATAATAATAATGTTGTTATAATAACTTTTAGTTAAGAACATTTTATAATCAAAATTTTCGATATAATAAGTGTTATTTAAAGCGATTTAATGACTAAGTTTAGTGACAAATCATTTCTTCGATAAATTGTAACAAGTTGTTCTTAATAGCAAAAAATTTAGTAATATTAGTTGTAACTATTACAATTTTTAGAGTATTTCTTGTAGTAACCACGGTGAATGCGCTTGTTGCATTGTCTATACTTAGTACGAGTTGTAATGTACCTAATACATCAATATTCATTGAAACTGCTGCTACGTGATTAGAATTTACATTGTATTTTACTGCTGTATGATTTCATGTAATGGATGTAACAATGTATTATTGGCAGTCATTGCATCCTACTGATAATCAAAGCAATGCTCTACCTGAGAAGGACATTGTTGGAATGCCATCGTTGTCATTTGAGTTTGTTTCGTAATAAAACGTAACATCACGCCTGTAATCCCCGAAGGGGTAGGCAGAGGAGCGTAGTACACCCCCACATTTCACCAGCTACGTTTAAGTCCCACAATGGTGAGCCTATTGCCATGCACCGGGCACACATCCAGACTTTGAGTCACTGTCACTATTTCGTAATATGCATCTATAATCAAAGAATGTTTATTGGTAGAAAATTTTGCAATTAAATTAATATCTGTTCTTTAGTTTTGTATGAGATTAAAAGATTTTGCACAAAACGGTCTATTATTTCTCATTCTCATTCACAGCTTCTAAAGAGATCGTTAGATGAAAGTTCCAATCTAGGCGTCTTCGTGCCACAAAGTGCATGTTCAGAAGCGATAGTACCAATTTTGTTGTGTAAACTTATCGATGGTTGTTTAAGATGATGATCTTGAGTGACCACTGACAAAGTTTATCCCAGTTGTTCACCATCGACCTCGCAATTTTTATCATCATCAAACCTTTTATCATTACACGTAGGATTCCGAGCATGTAGCATTCTGAATTCGAGTATGTAGATGACTTTGCAGTAGATTTAGCAAGAAGACAGATTGATTGTGCCTGGAGAGAAATGTTGGTTTATAAAATGATAGCTAAGGCTATATAACAAATGTCAGCAGAAATTCAACAAACAATTCCACCAGCTATATTATCGTCCAGCGTATTCGAATGGTGTAGACTGATCTGGTGCACGGCCTGCATAATACAAATTGAGGCTGGAGAGTGGCTCCCTTCGTGACTGGAATATCACGAGACTCAGAACAAGAGCAACAATCTATTCAGTAAACTCTACCTGACGTTTTATTTCTATCAAATATTGTAAGTTGTACATGATAATGTAATAAATAGAATACGAATTCAACTGGCCCTTTGGTCTAGTGATTAGAGAACCTGCGTGCTAAGCTGGATTTCGTGGGTTCGATTCCTGCCCAGAAAACACATACATACCAAATATTTGTTTTGTTTTTGGTTGTAATGAAAATATCTATTGAAATAATATATCGTAAGTAAGTATGTTTATCAGCTGTCCAGTAAAACAGGCATTTACTTGCGTAATATGAAATCGGACAGCCATGTGTGG
>DWUN01003124.1:0-12544 GCA_018249975.1 Passova gellias
TGATAAACAAAGATTTTAAACTCTATTTACTTGTATATAAAAAACAGAATTTCATGTCTTTAAATTAGCATTTAATTTGCTAAAGCTTAATAACAGGAATATAATGTTAAATTCAGTTCATATTTATTTTCAATTATATCTGTTATATTAAATTTTCATACGTTATTTGAAGGCAAAGTCGCATACGATTATCGGCTCGTACAAATCCGTGATAGTGCCACAAATGTAGCGTGAATTTACATTGAAATTCATGACATCTATATCGGATTTAAACTACTTCACATACTGAGATGTCTCACTACGAAAGTGTAAATAATACACGATATAATATTTCGATATAAGGCGTGAATATTTTAACAATTACAAAATGCATACTTTGAAAGTAGCTTTCATGTTAATGCTTACGTTTTATTGCTAAACTCTATTGTACATTTTTTTTATCTTTTAACATTGTAACTGAGTATTTTAATCGTTAGTTTAAGAAAATATATCAACATTAGATATATTTAGCTCGTCACGGCAACTGCGTCGATGCTTCAATAATAAGAAAAGAATAATAAGATATAGTAACTTGTTGTTCGTCGTTGATAGAACGCACACCTTAATCCAAGTATAAGTAGCGACATAATTCAACTGTCAACAGATAAAGACGGTATCGTTTACGTAAACGGTATATTGTACTTGCAACGTTTAGTTTGTAGTTATTTGTTTAATATATTTATAAATATTTCATAATTATTGAACATAAACAAAAATTGACATAACAAATGACGAACGTAATGCCGAGTTGCCACTCGACAATTCTACAGCAACTCTTGGTAGATTGAAGGCTTTTTTATTACGTTAGGAGCAAAGTAGAGAAAACATTTAAAAAAATTAAATTTACTTCGAATATTACAAAAATATCTACTTAATATATTGTTCTTACAAAAATTTCAAACGTCTATCTGTTGACAATTGTAGCAAATGATTCTTTAAATGATTTTTTATTCTTTATTTTGATTGCCGTAGTTTGCGTACCTATTAGTTGGTCTTCCTTTTACGTATTGTCAAATATACGGACCCCTTTTACTAAATTTCTTCTACCCAAAGTTGCCTGGAAGAGATTGTCTCCACGCACCCAGTAGTTAAAAATCGTTTATCTATCGTTTACTGATTTTTACATAAATAAAAATCATAAGCGAAACGTATGTGAAGACTCATAGACTCATTAATTATAAAGACTATTCACACTCGCATTACGATTTGCTCTTGTGAGCAATAGAACATATAATATAACCTACAAAAATACATACTTAGAACACAGCATTCAAAAGCTTAAGGCTGCTTAATGATTGTTTAAAACAGCGGAAGTTACCGAACAACTTTTATAGCCGTTCGTTTAGTACCAATGGTCTTGTTAATATACTCGTACATTGCATAATATAAAAATATAATTATATATATTATATGCTATAATAATAGTGAAACTTAAGGTAAAACTCCCGCCCGTCTTTATTTAGACAGTAGCCATGTTTTACTCGTTTAAGGTTGAGCGGCAGAAATAAAACGCGATATTTAGCTATTTCGATATCTTACTTTAGCGTACGTAAATCTGTGAGTCTAGTTATTTAGATTTCAGACATCCATATCGGGGGTTTAAGGTTCATTTCCAGGACTGTATTTCTAGCTTAACAGATTTATGTACTTTTTAAGATGAAATGTCATTCAGGATGAAATGTCAGGGCCACGATAAAAGACTTGCAGAAACTTCAACACATCCCATTTTCAAAGTTTCAACATTATGAGCTCGTCAAATCGTTATGATGAGGGAGATTCCATGGTTCCGAAAGACCAAAAAGTAGACTGGCATTGAATCCGATGAATAAACTATTCAGGGTAAAGATAGGGAAGGATCAAAAACGCTGATTGGTAACTTTAAAAAAAAAACTGTACTGTAGTTTCATAAAAAAACAAAATGCGTCTCTTTCATAATAATCAGGAAGGAGAGAGATAAAAAATAATATGACGTCACCTCCAAAGGGTAAGGTGTGTAACATTACAATCGGCTGGAAGTACCTTCGTTACTGTAATCAATAAATTTATGGTCGTCCGGATGCCTGTAATAAAGCAATATATTGTGTGAAGATGCAATCCAAGTGAATTACGATATTTTGTAATTATGTACGGAATTCTATTATAATAATGATTTATTTGATGTTGTCAATATTTTAATACCTGCAGCTAAGCGTTTTTCATGAGCAATAAATAATTTTCTTGTAAAATGTTTATATGAACTCAATGGATAAGTCAAAATAAACGGACATGAATAAAAAGTGATTTTCAGTATAACTGCATACAACTGTTCTATAACTATGACTAATATGAAAAGACAAGATGTAGTTAAAAACAATTAAAACACATGGTTTAGGTACATCCTTCCTTGCCTGTAAAAACACTGAAATAGGAAGTGGTTTACTATTTTCAGCCCAATTTTATGCTATATATAATCAGCGCAATTTACGAGAGCTCCAATTTGACTTCGAGTGCAACATGAATAGAAAAAATATGTTATGATGTGCATAATACGCCAAACATATTCATATTAAAAATAGTTAATATTTATGTAGAGTTTGAAACTAAAATGATGCGCGCGTAAACATAAAGCTAGGCTTCGTCACGCGCGTCGGCACTAGGGAAAGTGACCTCAGTAGCAAATTCTTATAAGTACCTCAATAACCGGTAAACATCTTAAGCTCTCTGTCCCGGCTTAACGCTTAACGACTGTCGTCGTAGCGCTTAAGGACTGTTAACGATAGATAAAAGTCGTTTAATTATCTTAAAAGCCCAGCTTTCCCGTTCTTGGAGCTGTTTGGAGAGGAGACACATCCTCAGCAGTAGCATGTTAAGTGATGATAGCCTACGTGGATATCAGTATGATATTTACACAGGTTTTTTCAGACCTTTTTATTGTTCCACTGCTAGATATGAGTCTACTCTCATAGCTAGATGATGTTACGCCGTAGCTACCACGCTGGCAAAGTGCGGATGTGCAGACGTCAGAAATACACATGCATAACATCACGCCAGGTCCTTAACGGGGTAGGCAGAAAGCACCGAGTGCCTAATATCACTGTCCTTGCAAATCTGACGCGCTTCGTCTACATTCATCTCTGTTCATGTATACTTGCCGGTTTCAGAGACTTTTGACTCCTCCGTCAACCAGTATCCGACTTATGTGGTCGAGATATGACAGATTAGGTCTCCCTCGGCGCCTGCATCCATCAACACTCGCGAGTGTTGACGTCAAAAATATATTTTTTTATAAAATTCTTTAAGTTAAGGTTTCCTCACGACATTTTCCTTCACCGTTATAGTGGGTGATATTCAAAATTGTAAGTTATAAAATGGAACTAACAAAAGATAGGTGTTGGCCCAGATTTGAAGCCAGACCCGCCGGAGTGGGAGACTGAATTTCAAACCATTAAGCTATCACATTTACAATACACAAGCATATCTCTAGATACAGAGGTGTAAAATGAACATGAATAACTTATATCCGTACAATAAGAAAAACCAGCTATAAAACACGAAACATTTCCTCGTTACATTGTCACCAGTATTTACCGCTTCATAAAACTTTGAAACAATATAGAAAAACAAAGAGGCTCGAACAATAAACACACTAAAACAATATATGTGTGAATTAATAATAAAAAATGTATAAAGACAAACCATACAAGTCATTATACGGCTCGGCGTAGGCGGTTTTATGATCAATTGTAGTTTTAACAGGAATATAGAAACTTCGAATAGGTACGTTACTTTACGCTGCTTGATCCATATTTGTATAGCTATAAGGCTCAAATTTGTTTTACCTGTCACTTAAATGAGTAGTATTATAAACACAAGCAATACGTTGAAACAACGGACACTGTCAAACGTGTAACTCTTTTCTGCTGTTGTATAAATTATTTGTAATTTATGCCTAATATTAATTTGTACGTCATAAGGCAATACCACTACGTATATATAGCTGACAAGGAAGATTATTTATGACCTAACTACTGATTTATTTGTGTGCTAATCGCACAGGTTTCTCCGCATAACTGATGGAGGCTTGAATACCTTTTTCCCACTCTTATTATTTTACTAGACATTCAAGATATAAAGTCAGCCTTGAGCATAAATTAATCTTTAAATACAGATTAATTTAAAACTATTAGACTCCTGAAATTGTAAAGACTCATACAGATTTACATCTAACAGTATTATTAACTAAGTCATTGTGAATTTAACAAAGACCAACGTAATAATAATAAAATTAAATAATCATTAAAACTTCAGAACATACGTTTTAATTAAACATCTGTGTGTCGTTCATATAATATATACAATTTTTAACAATTTATATTATTTTCATGTATTACATTGAATTTTTTTCTCAGAATAAGTGTAAACAAAATAAAAGAACGCAATCCATGCGATTCCTTTTAACGCTCTCATCTCAATCAGGAGGAACTGTTAATTTTATTCAATCGTGTCTTTATTTAGATACATAAATAAACCCGGGGTGGACTAATGAAAGTATAAATTTAAAAAAGGGACAAAGAATACATTGCGTGCCGCCCGGCGTTCCACTTCGCACGGAAGGTGTGTTTAGTCGTTTTGTAACATTCGATAATCGAGTATATTGAAACCTCCCGATAATATTCCGATTTTAAATCGAGAGGCTCTATTTTCGATCGTATCTCGCACCTTTTTTGTTTTCGCTGCCTCAAGTTATTTATAAAGCATTTGGACTCGCGTTTGATAACCTTATGTTTTGTAACACGCAATGCTTTATGATCGTATAATTCTCTTACAAACTTGCATTAACAAATTATGTATAATCTAAAATAATACGAACACCTTGGAAGAACTTATACACGGATGACTGATCCTAAACTTAGTAGAGCCTGTTCTGTTGTAAGCAGATCTTACATAACTAGTAAGTCTACGTATATAATTAGTAATTTATATTCTTAAACTATCTATATGTATGTATATGATATGTTTTAACAAATATCACATCAATTTCTATCCATATAATAGTATGATAAACATAATAACGATGATGACAAAATACTAAAAACATTAGAAAAAATATAACATGAACTTTACGATTTCTGTATTATACATTGTTAAGGTAAAAGCCAAGAAATAGTTCCAATTTTTAAAATATCATGCTTTACCGTCGTCAACAAGCAAGTCAGTAATGCAATACGCGTAATAACTATAATATACGAACAGATACTTTTTGAGAAATTAAGTTATTCTTGTTTTCCCTATATGGACTTAATTAATTGTTATAGTTCCAACCATGTTATGACACACCTTTTTACTACAAACAGTCTTAATTATGAATAATTCACGGGCTGTTCCTTTCATTATAAATAATGTAAGAACGTTTTGTCCATACTAAAGACTTCAACGAGCCTTGCCTATTTCGTACAAGACTTATTAAAATGTAGAGACCTTTTATTCACCATTTTTGAAATTAAACGATTAAGGCATCAGTAATTAGGACAACGTTAACATCAAATATGAAATTTATGTAAAGCTAAATGTAATTAAGTTAACAGTAAATGGTAGTATTCTAAAATCACTTTGTAATAAATGTCTTACTTTACGCAAGTGTATATTATATTATTAAATAGCTAGCGGGCCCTGATACTGCGTTGCGGCTCAGTCTTATACTAATTATTTAGGTAGTAGACGTGAGTATTCCAGCGAACATCGATTCATTGAGTAAACATGTTACTCAATATAATACCGTACCTTGTCTTGCTGTGATTATAGTGTGCAACGTGAGGTAAGGAAGTAAATATATTTTTCCCCTAAAACAATGAGTCAATGTATGGAACAATTTTATATTTTAGATATATTCCATATCATATAGATATATGCACAGCCATCACAGGCCAGATTAACACCATTGTCCGCATTACATTTATTTATACTAACAACATTATAATTTTTATTTATTTATTTAATTAGTTGCACCAACGAAGCAATCACTATACATACAATATTACACTAACATTGAAATATTGGTAAGTGTTACTTCACTTAAAGGTACAAATAACAAGCGATTTACAATGCAACAAAAAAAAACATTTAAGAAAAAGAAAAAATTAAATAATATTATTAAATTACGATAAATGGCATTACCTAGTATAATAATACTAGTTAAATAAAAAAATATTGCTTAAATATACATATACATATGTATATAAAGCAGTACCGTAAGTAAAGAAAAAAATTAATATTTGTACGCAAAAACTGGTACAATAAGCATGCTACAATTATAAATATTATGTAACATCTTTGTAACCTTATTGACAAATAAATATTTTGAAATTGAATTTGAAAATATCAATATTGAGACATTTGTTATCCCATTTTTATTTAGGCCTTGGAAAATGTTTGGAATTTATCGTTCCAGGAGTAACTTTAAGATAAAGAGTATAAGGTAAAAACACATTTATGTAGAGACGCAACGTTGCATTAAAAATGTTAAGTTAACTTATCGACTACTTTTTTACTTTCGCTGATACAAATATACGGAAGGCTAATTTTTATATAAAGTCATAATTGAATCATGGATGCTAGTTATTTACGGTATCTGTACCCGGTACTAAACAACTCAATCACTTATTCCCATTTTTTTACCAATCAATCAAAAACAATCAATATATCTAATTAAAATATACGTCATTCAAATGCTCATTAATAAAAGCGTACAAAACATGCAATCCATCATTTCTCCACGCTTCACGTGAGCCGGCCCGGTTGCCATGGTTACGGAATACGTCGCGGTCCACCGCCGAAGACAGGTTGTAACAAAAGCTGGGCACAATAATTGATTTGTATCTCGTACGCATCGCTACATATCTGGTATTCGTCTGCCACTATGTATACTAAGTAATACCCAGTGTCTGTGGTTATTTGAGTCGGCCAAAAAGATAATAGTACAGAGGACTGCGTTGTAATCAATAAGAGTACATTCATGTCCTGCTGCGGAGGAACTTATTCTCTTCAGGTATATTAATTAAGATTGTAAGCATTAGATAGCCGTGTCTCTGTGTTACACCCGGATTAACCACATAATATCATAACTGAGAGACGTTTGTATAAAAACTATACTGTCTTGTTATATTATTACATACCTAATTATAACTACATAGAATTACGGAATAAAATAATAATTACAAAACAATTTACTAAATAAGTAGTAGTTTAGTAAGCCCAGTAGTCACAAAGCATTACTATAAGTTTTGAATTTTGATATATAATACAATAACGATTTTTTTATTTTGTTTTCATTATTACAAGTTGTTAACGTCCGAATACTCGGCAGAGATGTTTCCCGAAATATTCTGCACTACAAGTCATAAACACTACAAGGGCTACAAGTGAAATAATACTTGAAAATCGAACCTCCAACGTTGGCCTAGTCTCTACTGTACTAACGCGAAACGCCTCGTCAAATAATCATTAAAACTCTACATTTTATGCTCATATAATTATTTACTTCTTACAATTAACTATATAACGGCACACTTTTATATGACAGATAGCGTTTATTAAACGTATGATTTAAAATAGATATCATTTATTCAGGAATGCCAATATATAAGGATAATTATAGTACATATTCCGAATCTATTAAGTTTATTTTTCGATACACCGTTTTTATATTGTAAATAGGGTTGCGTTTTGCTACGGGTTAACTTGATGGTTAGTGAGTTGCAGTGTAAGATGTAGCCCGCTTACCTAGATATTGCCTACTTAGTTTTAAAGTTAGAGACCTAGTATAATTGGTTTCAATCAAAAATAACCATAAAACGTTTGGATAAAAGTATTCAGTGTTCGAACTCATAAATCAAGTACAAATCCGTACAGACTAAATTGTTCTGTGACACTCGGAGGCAGTGCACCTGGCCCACAGCGGGTCTACCTGTCATTTTACTATACGCGTGGGCCCTACGCACCTGTTAACGACGTGACGCAGTGTGAATTATGCTTTTACCCTGATAAGTAACGAAGTATACTAAGTATAAGACTGACTATACGATTTGCTACGTTTACGTTTTAGCTAATAATCTTTGTACAATTATAATTTGTAGAGTCATTAAAGATACCTTCTGTAAAAGATGTTACTAAATTATTTTTAGTTATAGGTACGAGTATCTGTTTTATATCATAATAATATAATATTTTGTGTAACTCCATACACGGCCATCTGATCTTTAACTAAACAGAGCCTATATTATGTCAGCCAGTCACACGATAAAATACATAAATATATACAGTTCCGTATACAATCTTATATAAATAATTTTACACTCAACACAAAACAAATATGCACGCTCATTATACAAATATTTGTTCTGGTTGGGAATCGAACGTAAAACTTTCGGCTCAGCCAATAGATTTACTATCCACTAGACCAAAAGGATAATCGTAATTATTTAGATATAAAAATAGTTTTTTTAATATATTTGAGATTTTCTACAAGTAGCTAAATCAAGTTGTTCTGTAGGCTCTGAATATACGAGTAAAAGTACTTGGTATTTCTAGATTTGTAACAAAATAACTATAAGTGTGATAAACTTATAGCTGCCGACTACTAATTCACGCACAAATCCGCACTAAATACATTGTTATGTGACATTCGGAGCCAGTGAAGCTGGCCGGCAGCGGGTGTTGCTGTCATTTTCCTGACTGCGTGGGCCTCATGCACTTGTTAGCGAGCTGAATAAGTGTAAACTAAGCCTTACATTAGACAGGTTTATTCGTGAATGGATGTACTAAAAACGATAGCGAATTATATTCAATGAATAAAATAAGCGTATGCTATAGTAGTTTTTATATATATCTGAATTTAAGGTAGAGTTAAAATATGTAGAGCTTCCGAAAATAGTTAATTATGTTGGAACTTTTTCAATTAAGAGATAGATCGATTTTTATTATGATACCATTGCAAATCTTATTGGATCTTTTGTAGTCAAAATTTAAGAATAACCTGAAAACGCTATAAAATGTACAATGTCCTTACATTATATCAATCAACGTTGGATACTGTAGGTAAAACTAACATTTAATTTATTAATACTGAGAGTTCACTTTTATTTACTTATTCCTGTGATTTTTATGTTTACAAATTTTGCTGTAATAATTTCATTGTACTGTAATGATATAATTATAATATAAGAGAATTATTAGACGGCTATGTCTTGAGAAAAAAAAGAATTAATATGTAAAGATTGCAATCAAGCTTCTGTTATATCTAAGGCTTTTAAGCAACTAGTTGTAGAGCTGTAATGTTCGACGAAATGACATTAAAATAACTAATGTGCTTGTCGCAGTATATATTAATTAATTGTTTGGAAGCAGAAATATGAATAATAAAATAAACCGTTCAAATTTGAATATATTAGACTATTAGAAACATATTGTATCGGTACTTGCAATCAAGCACAAGTACAATAGATACTTGACAACTTACTTATAATGAAAATAACTTTTTGTATGTACAAATACTGTTGCTCTACCGCTAGACAAACACAATTAGTATGCGCTTTGTGTTACCTAAATGTAAATAGCGTGTTAATAAAAAAATAATCACCTTGTAACTCCGAAAAAGTTGTTCTAACTGCACTTCACAGTTATTATGTAAACAAAACACAATCTCAATTAGGTTCCAGAGTATCGAAACATTTGCAGCACATGTCACTAACAACAACATTGGTTTTGTGTTTCATCGAGAAAAGTCCACTAACTATTCTGTTTTCACGGCCCGCACTCTCATAACAGTGTCCTAAAGAAAGTTTTACAAACACTTACAAAACAAAGTCCCTTCAGTATTCATCGTTAATTACAGTCTCCGTGAGTCCGATGCATTCAAATAGGAATCCTATTGGAACATAACGCGGTGTTATTATTTTTGTGACATCGCGATTTCGAAAAAGGCGCGCGATAACGCGCCTGTGTGCGTTACAACCTGACCATAAGCTTGCGTAGACGCAACTGAAATCACCTTGCAAGGCCCACTATACCTGTCTCTCACTGAACCTCTACCTGCCCTGCTCTAGCGGGCATTGTGCCCAGTCCGGCGACTGGCTTATACGGCTGACAATAAATTACGTATAGAATCTAATCAGTTTAATAGATGTGTGGTTTTTTTTGACGCTGACCGTTTTAATGGCATCATGCAATGATCGGTCGATGGAGGATAGCATTAATTATATCTGTGGTCAATTTAATTTTCGTGAATGAAGTTTTAGTTAACCATAACTTAAACTTTATGTCAACGTTTCTCTTTGGAAACCTTGAAAAAATCGCGCCAAATGTTAAGACGAAATCGTTAAATAAATCCACAAGTCATCCGATGATATTTTGCTCGATAAACATTTACAATTGCTGTAGACATTTCAACGCGGTATGCTAAAGTTGTTACATTCGGTAGCGATTAATCTAACAATTAGCTTCGCTACCTAATCCGTACAGTTTGAAAGGCCAGATTATATCGATTCACGAGGGACGTAATTCGGTCAGTAGCGGCTTACCTACTTGGTTTTCTTGAGTATTTTCCAGCATAAGGCGATTGTTTCACCACCACGCTTATAACAAATGAATCATTATCAATTATTATTTATTGAATACTCATAAAGGACAACCTGTTCTACTAACAGCGAAAATATTATAAATTGAGACAAATGAAGAACTTGGTACAACTGTTTTATATAGGAAAGCTCTCGTGGTAACTAGCTTCAAACGGTCACTCATCCGCGGCTTGACCGCGATCCATTTTTAACTATATAAATCATTTGCGATTGAAACATGAGACAGCTAGCAATAAAAGAGCTTTGTTTTAAATTTACAAAACTAAATTCAAAAATATAACTCATACCCATTACCCATTCGCAGTAATAGCAGTTAAAACAATAATATGAGTATTTTAGAACTGATAAAGATTTTCCATTCGGTCATATATTGCATTCGCAATAAGGATAAGATTGCAAACAATAGTGTTTATAAAATGCTAAATCGCCTAGCGGCAAACGTAGGTAACTCGTTTCCACACCTACATGTACATACTTCTGGATAAACAAGAAACAATGCCATTACATGCAAGCTATAGTAATGACAACGTACAACACGTGATAATGGACACACACACACACACACACACACACACATTGACATACGAGTACACTCGCACATACTAAATATAATCTTGCTATTCCAAATAATGAAAGATTGAATTGGTCAAAATTTTCATGAAAGGTGCACAATAGGACCATCCTTATTTCTAAAGATGATGTTGCAATTTTATTTTTATTACATTTACTCATTGTTAATTAATTAATTAATGATTTTCTATTTCCTTTACTTCTTTATTTGTCTCTTATTGTACGTAATATAAGGACAATTAGGAAAACTTCTATTAATATGGAAAAACGCTGTTAACGGAAGCGTTTCACTGTTATTACTATGTTATTATGTCTTCATATAAATTAACAGAAGGATTATAATACATTGAATATAATCGATTTTAATGCTGCAAAACACGTACGAAGGTAATTGTTATATAGTGTAAAATATAAATGCTACAATGTATAAATCTAGTTATTTATATAAACGTTATTAATTATGTATAATTTTGCATACAAAGAGCTAGATGCGATGTGTTTACAGATTTATGTAAATTGCGCGTGTACATGTTATGAATTTTAATATACCATCTAATAATATGATGTAATTTGAATGGAAAATAATTGTTTTGACGTATGCGAAGAACACGTGAGTTTATTGTTCCAAAAAAATTGGAAAAAAATATGTCAATAAAAAAAAAAATTATCGAAATATACCTAAAGCTGATTCCATCATTAATTATAATTACTCTATTGTATGCTATAGCTCTATGTTCAGATCCATATAAAAACCAAAGCAAATATGTTGTCATTTCGAGTCGAACCCTTCAGAGCCTTCAAAGGCACTAGGCAAAGTTTCGCTATCCATTCTTAAACGAGGTAAAAATTGGCTATCAATCAAAAAAATATTTACATTATAATATGAAGGCCGAAGACGGCAATGGATTTCTAGAAAACAATCAACAGCTCTAACGGTGAGTCATAAATATCTAGAGTCATTTACGAGACGGCTTTTCCTAACTTGTCGCTTTTGTGTTGCTAAAATACCCAGAACCATTGTGTCATGAGGTAAAAAGGAAAACATAAGTCTTATTATTTATGCAAATTAAATCTAACAAAGAATTGTTTGAAAATAAAGTGCGATAAAAAATCTGAGACGATAGATGGATATTAATATCGAACATAATAAATTCGAACCTTAATTTTATGAGGGGAGACCGGGGGTCGAATGAAGCGATTCGAATATGCTAATTATATTATAATGTATAATATATATGTATATTTTATGTATTTACTAGCGATTAATCGTGTTCCGAAGCTGATTAAAAATCGTATATATCAACAAATATCTACGCGTATATACG
>DWUN01003125.1:0-12543 GCA_018249975.1 Passova gellias
AATCTGAAATTATTCTGAATCTACTATAACGCTTAAAATTGTTTTCTCATGTTAAAACATCAGTTTAACAGGAGTATAAAGAGTATTATGATTTTTAGTAGAAATTTACCAAAACACTAATATTGGTCTGTATTTTTGTAGGCTTGTAAACATTAATTTAATATTATCTATACTCTTGTAAGTAAAGAATAATAAATAGCCATCCGCCAAAAATATGGATGGGTAACTAAATTTCGTCTACTAACTTTGCCGTAAAAGGTCAACAAGATAGTTGCGTCAGACAAGTGTATATATAGTTCAGTTTCGACTTAGAAAATATTATTATGTATATGGCTTATAATATACAATTATTTGCATTTTTCTAGCGAGAGAATCATGAAGAGACTCATCAATTTTAAAGAAATCTGGATCCCAGGTCTTAAAATAAAGTACTTCGGAAAAATATTTGTCGATTTGAAGTCAAAGATTAAGATTTTAAGCACTCCGGCTTGGATTAAGCCACGTAGCTTATCTCTGGAACATTAAGGATTCCCGCAGAGTAATCCAGCTGATGTTGGCTAAGACGATTTTATGATCCGTTAAACTAAAGGTCATTGGTATAGACAGTGGAAATACAATCCATTGTCTTCAAAAACCGTTTTCTAATAATCATACCAATTTTTATTTACTGTGGAAATATGTTTTTTTTTATTAAATTTAATTTTCTTTCTGGTCAACATATTTTAAGGATTCTACACAGTCGTACATTAATAATTGAGTAAGACTATTACAAATTTAATCTAGACTTATTTTTTTATTTCATCATCAAGAAATTCATTGTTCTCTTTCTAGACTATACACTAAAATAAATAAATATTTGTTTGTAGTCATATTTGTGTAAATAAACGTCTTTGTCTTTGTCGTTATAACCAAGCTAAGCCTTATACTAGGATATTCACAAGAAGCAAAGCCACAAGCCAACATATTTCGTAACTCGAACATGCGTCATATGTCCTAAATCGTGCATAGCCCGTAGCGACCAAAGCTGTGTAGGTGATAAAATAATTTACCGACGACGGAGAGGTACATCCGGTGGCCGATAGGTGGCGTTGTTCCCACTTGGCACTCGTAGATACCAGAGTCTCTGCGTTGCGGGAACCTTATCTGTGGATGTTTTATGATCATTAATGGCTCTGCATAGAACTTGCCTGCGTTGCCATATAATATAAAGCAATGTAAAGCATTAAAGAACATCATATCTCTGGTACGATGCCAGCATTAATAATGTTTGGTTGGTAATTGATTTGGCTATAGGAAACGGAAGAAAGTTATTTTCCTTTATTTGACTGAAGTAATCTTAGCAGCATTTTACATCTTTTTTTCTTAACATAAATACTTGTTAAATGTACAGTGTGGCCTTCCGACCCCGTGTTGTACGGCACCCAGTGTAAGGATTTTCGTCGATCCTAATTTTATTCTTAAATAAATGTTTCAAACGAAAATCAAACCCTTAACTTCCTACATTCCTACTTCCCACAATCCTTAACTCAACAATCAAGACTACTAACCTCTGGGCCTACGTCTAATATGATTCTATCTATTTAAATATTCTCAGAATATTCTCAGAATATTCTCAGAATATTTAAATACGATCATAGAATATAATATGAATAAGCTGATATTAGAATAGGAATTCCAGTTTATCGAATTTCTAGAAACATCTTACAAAGACCAGGTATTTTGGCTGGAATATTCCAATTTAGTTATTAAATATTTCCAACAAAGGCCCACGTCTCTCTATTCATACTGAAATTCTATAGCGAACATAAATCCATTTTGGGAATATCCTGTTAATATTCAGTGTTTTATCAACGCTAATACTATTTATAGCTAATGTTTAATAACCATATTCTACATGCACACATTTTTGTCATGTGGTCATAGAAACAAGAATTTTTAAAAGGAAAAAGATAGCATCAACTAAAGACTATCACAATATTTTTATTATTCACGAATAGAAGGGTTTTTAGTCTTTATTCTCATTCTCCATCTTATCTTCCGTTAACCAACCTTCAGTATCCAATCTTCTGTGTGAGGGTTGTGGACGCTGATGAACCTCTGGTCGGATGTATACGTCATCCTTCCTGACGTCAGCAGATGTATGTCACGATGCCTTATCCATGAAACCTAAGGAAGAAAAGCAATTGAAAGTTACATCTCTTATAGGGTTGGAAACGTAATTGATATCTTTGGATATTGTAAAAATGTATAAATATAAATAGTTTAGCTTTCGTTTTCGTCTACAATTAAGTGTTCTATTCTAACTGTAATAATATTATTTATCTATACATATAATAAAACTGTAGAAGAGTTCAATTCTGTACATTGAATAAAAATTTAAAAAAAAATACGCTTTGGGGGTCTTCATACAGGTAACACAAGCCGAAAAAAATCCATTTTGTAATTTTTGTCTGACTGTCTGTTGTCCGGCTTTCACGCAAAAACTAATGGACGGATTTCGCTAAAACTTTTTTTGTGATATATCTATTAGACCTCGGCAACATACAGGCAATAATAAGTTTTGAAATACTCCAAATGTTGCTCAAAGTCAATATTACACGCGGACAAAGTCGCGGGTAAAAGCTAGTATCTATTAAAATATATCTATACATATTAATAAAATTAAAGTGTCTGTCTGTGATTTCAAAACAACTGTGTTTTCTCAATTGTTTATTACTTATTGACACGATACTAAAACACAAACTTTTTTTTTGTATTTTAGACTGTCTGTCTTTCTGTTTGTCCGAGCTAATCTCAGGAAAGGCTGGACTAATTTTAATGAGACTCTCACTTGAAGATAGAGCAGCTTACAGTGCATAATATTAGCTACGTTCTATCTTGAAATTCCCACAGGATCGGGATTAACGCGGGTAAAACCGTTGGGCGCGTTGTCGTGAGCTCGACGCCCTCGGTACCTCTACAGTATTGTTATAAATATGACCTAAAAATATCCATGAAATGAAATTTTAAATTTGTAAATATTTTTTGGGTTAAAACACAATAAACGACGTTTCCCAAACATCATTTTCGACCGACAGTGAATGGTAAATTGTCGTTTAATTTCCACCAAAAACATTATAAAAGGTGTTTGCGTGATAAAACCTAAATCACACCCCATAAGCGGATTAGGGATGAAAGAATAAATTCATTCAAATCGGACCTCAATCCAAATGGGTCTGGCGGATTAACTATTGAAGGGCTGGGCTAAAAGCCTTTCTAATATTCACAAAGCAACGTTATTACAAGTAGATTCGCTGTTAGTAGACTCTTCACGCACTGTTCGGTTCAACTTTCGGAATATTCTCAAGCGCAATTATTTTTTTAATACAAAATTTGACAAATAATAACAATTTACACGATACAATAGGTACTGATGGCTATGAAATAGACAAGCAAACTTAATTTTAGACATGTCCAGTAGAACAAATGGTATCGATTTATTTAGAAATTTGACCAAATAACAAAATCGACAATGATTTACACTGAAAAGCACTAAAACAGCAGTTTTTCGTCTGTAGAATGAAAAATATAATCTGAATAAATATACTTTAAACCATGTACTAGCACTAAGAACAGACGATAAGATATTTACAATTTTCATAATAGTGCTCTGGTCATACCCAAATCTCTTGACGGACAGTCTAAGCCACGCTTTAAAAACGTCAATCTTTTAGTCAGTTTCGGAAATCGTCAAAAATGTTTCTATTCCAGATTTCCATTTTTATTCAGCAGATCATACGGATGCTTTTTCTATTCCATTTGTTATTTTCATGTCGAGGTAACAGTCAATTAGGCGATTCTCTTATTGTCTTTATCATTTTTAGTTACGAAACTATCAGCTAGATAGATATCTATCACCGTTTTCCTTATAGTCTCTTTCAGATCCAAAATTTCCTACATTATTTTATCAAGCATTGCTTTTTCTTGTGCAGGAAGGCCATGTAACGGAATTATTCAAGACAACAGTAAATGGCTCATTATAGGCAAGCATGCTGCATCCTAGACTACACCGCACTATTAGCTAAGCTCTGTGAAACTGAGGCTTATTTGTAAGTCAAATGTAATATTAAAAGTAAGCTTAAAATGGACATAAAATTGTTAAATAATTCACTGGAGCACATGATCGTTATAAATATTTAGTGTATCTATTTATTACCTGGACTACGAATAAAATTTCCAAGGTTCCTATGGCTTAGTGAGGGTGATGCTCACCGTTCTGTTCCCAAGATCGTGGACCCTGCAGTTCAGCTGTGCTGTCTTGCCTACTAGCGCTGTCACGTTCTTAGAGTACGCCACGTCGAACCGTGGACCTCGCTGCGTAAGCCCCAAATCAACGTCGGTGTAGTCCAGCTCTGGGACTCCATCGTGGCCCACGCCATTTGTATTGTCAGTGCAACCTGCGAATACGAAATATGTAATTCAATTCATTTCTTATAGATGTCATTATGACGGTTTAAAAATTCCCATTGGTTTTAATTTATGTAGAATTTTGAATTGGAGCCGCATGGATAAAGTTAAATGGAAACCATTTTATGTTGATTTTCACTCACTGATAAATATATTAAAATTATGTCGTTATGGAAATATGTGAGGTTGATCCGATGAGGACAAAGTTTAATCTAGCTAATGTAGGTATGTTGTGTAACAATTTGTGATCAGAGTATTTCATGATTTCAAACACTTTTTTCCACCGAAAGGTATCAAGGCTATGTTAACTCTACAACAATTAGAATTTGTTAATTATTAGAAATTTTAAAGTAAGCAGTCTTTATCCAGCGCTCATACTATCCCCTAGTATCTCGCTTTCCTAGGAATAAATTTAACAATTCTCTAAATTCCGGTGCTCTGTCGCTTAGAAAGTAAATTACTTTATGAGTGTGTTAGTAATGCAACTAATTATCTGTATATTGTATAGCTTGACTCTCAAGTGCAAATACTGCTTTATCTCAAGTCTCTGCTTTATCTTAAGTTAAATATGCTCTCTTTTATTTTTTTTATTGCGACGTTAATTTCGCCGTCTACCTTGCTTCTGTCGCTTGGATGGCATAATACAGATAATTGAATAATTCTGTGAACATTCTCATTAATAGACTAGAATCTGATTGCCGAGCTGACGCATTTAATGGAAGCATTGAGCCTTTGAGCAATGTCTTTAATATTAGGCAGCATAAAAAATTACCATCTACCAACTACACTTATCTTGTTGCAGAGTATCTATAAAGTGGTAATATCAAGTATGTAAAATTATAATACATACTGAACACGGCGTTTTAGAAAAAACGAAAACGTAACCAAATTACAGATTATAAGAAATGTTCGGGTTAGCAACGCAATATTTCATTTTATAACCGGCCGAGAGCAAACAGAATACAAATTTTTATAAGCAATTTATTTTATTAATATTCACGACGAGGGCGGGTCAAAATCAATTACGCAATATTCAGTCACAATAGAGTTTTTGGAGGAAACCAATTTTTATATTCATATTTAATGTTGGAGCGAGCTTGTAGCGTCAGCGCACGCCATGTAAGCGTTCAGGAAGCCCGTTTGCGCTGACCTTGTCGTAAAACAATACAATTCCTGGAAAAGCTATAAAAACCTGGGAGAAAATAGTAGCCTATGTTCTTTCCGAGACACTCAAGTATATCTATATCAAATTTCATCATCATCGGATTAGCAGTTTGACCGTGATGTCGTCACAGACAGACAGACAGAGTTACTTTCCCTTTTATAATATTAGTATGGATTTAACTTGTCCATCGTAATTGAAAGACACATTTATTAATGCTATCTTGCTGCGAGCCAGCGCGTGTTCAGCAATGGAACCTTAACAAGGCTTGACGATAATGAAGAAGTAGATGATGATAAAGATGATATTTCTATGAACATTTGCCGTAATACTTTCTAATAAACAAGTACCGCCCGGAAATGGTATACCAAATACATAAAAGCTCAGAATATTATGCATTAATCCACATTAAATTTACTGACTCACGAAGCAATTTCGAGAACCGAGCTACGCCCCTTTCGATATATCACACTTCTAATTTTTTCCGTACAAAATGTTCAGTCGATAAATATTCCGATATACTGAATGCTTTTCATATGACCCATATTACTATCAGATATCAATATAATTTATTGGCATTTATGTATAATATCGAATTTGCTGATCATTTTCGTGTATTTTAGTGAGTAGTATTATATTTATCAGACTCAAATATAGTTTTAACTTCGCGAAGATAATTTCTTGCAGCTTCCAAAACTGTAATGATATAGCGGCTAAGTATGAAATGTCAAAAAACTTATCAAATACTTCCAAATAATGCATCCAAATATATCACACTTCGACATAATTCAAGTAATAACAAAAAATGTCCTTCGACATCTGAGATAGGATACGGTTGAGTTTCGAACTAATTTACGATCGGTCACAAGCAATTTATAGCTGAGGAAACGCACTAATGAACTGAATTTACGCGGTAACTTAGGCCATTTGCGGGTCTGGTCAGCATTAATGATGAAACGGTTTCGCTCAATTAATCAACGACAGAGAGAATTAACTGCATGTATGGGCCGACAGACGCGCTTATAGCACCAACACAATAGCATATCGCAAACGATCTGTCAAGATAAGTAGCGCTTGGTGTGATCGACAATTAGCTGGGTGGAATCTGGTCGTAAATTGTCACAAGCGCTGTCGTGCTTCTTAAAACACGTTATCCAAGCCAGAGTGAGATAATAATTCTCAAATCTCCGTACCTTTAAGTACTATTGGAAAAGCTTCCAGAAATTAATGAACCAATAGGGACATCAGGTTGAAATCGATGGGTCGTTAATATTCTACTAATTAAAGCCTTGTTACTTTGTACAAGCTTTATGCTTTATACCTTTATATGTAATACAAAGCATAATTCGGCTTTGTATTTGTTGGACATATTATGTTTTGTCATTATGTTATTATTATATGTCATTGAAACATCAGTATAATTTTTAACATTTGCAATGTATATTTTCAATATACCAACCACTTGGCAATTAATAATGAGAACGGAAAGGGAACTGTGTATCGCATTCAAATTAGGTTTAAAAGTGTCTTAGCGGGATCTCATCAAATATTCAGAGAAACAGTAATGCAGGATAATAGAAGCCGGTCTTGATTAAAGTGGACTCGAGTCCTTGGATCTCAAGATTTCACAGTTGGTGCTAAACACAGCTCGTCTCACCGTTAGCGAGTAAGCGATAAACGATGACTTATTATTATACTATCACGCCAGGTCCATAACGGGGAAGGTAGAAAGCACTGAGTATCAAATATCTCTGTTCTTACAAACCTGACGTGCTTAATCTATATCTGTCTGGTATCGGCTTTGGTGTAGATTAATGTCTACACCAAAGCAGACACCAAAAACAAGTATTTACTTCTTAAAGCAAAAAGTGTAATAGTCATTATGGAATACAAGGAGTTATATGTTATTATCAAATACACATCAAAATACCTTATTTGTTTTTCCAAAAAATGTTCAAGTAAATTTACACTGAACAGAAATTTTTAAAAACAATTTTGTATTGTAAATTTTTGAAGATTAAATCAAAAATTAAAAAATAATTGGGATTTTAAGAAAATCATTACAAGATGACCTATTTTGTTAGCGAAACTGATCTGTTGAGTTAATGTAATATTTTGAATAATATTTCAAATTACGCTGTATGTTAACTACTAGTTTAGTAGAGGTTGTTTTAGATTTTCTTTTGATTCGCTTACGATCGTACAGGCAGCTTAAAATAGACATAATACCGCAGCTTTCTGGATTCCACGGCAATCATTCGTGGCAGCTTTAGTTTGTTTTTAAATCTTCCTTAAATTGCCATTGTATTCTAAATTTAATTCATAGGACATTATGAGAAACCCGGCGATAAAATTAATTGTTTGTGAAATATAAGGATGATACCGACTTCTAATGTAATCAAAATTTTCTTTGAATCGTCTTTTTGTTAGCAATTTAAAAGAAGAATTTAAGGAAAATAAATAAATTCTAGGTGGCATTTTAATTCAAACCAAAAATGACAAAAACAAGCAAATATTATTTGCTGCCACTACAATGTTTGCTTTTCAATAGCAATTCTAATAAATTGCATTTGTTAGTTTTGTCGGTTACACCCTTTTGTCTTCTACAGTTGTCTCTTAATGGCTCTCAAAATTAAGCGAACTCACATTAAGCGAAGTGAAATCTCGGATGCTGAACATTAAGTAGCTCTATTAATCGTTTATGTATTAATAATACTAGAATCACAGCGCAGATGAATATTTTAATGTATCTGTAATGTAAATTTCATCCTGAATGTAATTTTACATATTTCAGCATGTAAGTATATTTTATCAAATGATAAAAAAGCAGAATTTAGTCACATATCATTCGTAAGTGGAGTATTTTAAAATTTCATATACAAAACTAGTGAGTTATTTTTGCATTTCAGAAAAAATATGTTTCCGTGGTAAACCAAAAAAATGTTTTTTTTGTAGAAAATAAATTCCTTTCTAGCCAAGCGGCGCCATGTTCAATTTTCAGCGGGGATCGTTTGTGTGCGGCCCCGGACGACATCAGTCGGGGGTAAAAATAAAACTTTTGCTCACTTCTTACCTTTATCAACGTTTCGCCAGTTTGGCTTGAAAGCGTCATCTTTTTCGTTACTTGTGTATAAAGAAGCACTCTCTACCAATCCGCACTTGGCCAGCGTGGTAGATTATGGCTTAAAACCTACTCACTATGAGAGACCCGGTGTAGCAGTGGATCAATAAAAGGGTCGAAAATAAACTCTATCTTTATCTGTTTTGTTGAAAGCTTTCCTCGATGCTGTGACCATGGGATTTGGAATACATTACTGATTTCCAATATTTTTGTAATTCAACTGAAATATCACTAACGAGAAATATTGAAGTTGACTTATTTCTCGCAAAACCTCCTACTGACAAAGCACAGAAGAATTTTTGTTGTGGAAAATGCATATACAAACTTAGCGAACAGGAACCCTTAAGATTCGTTCCGGGACCCTTTCACCGTTCATTTTAGCAACGAAGCATCAGCTTACAATGTTGTGCGTCGATTTGACGTAAATGATTGATAGAGGGGATAATGACAGCCACTCCAACTTCAAAGGTATACGTATCAACTAGCCTAATGATACCTATAATGACACCAGTCCTGTTTCATATTCATACTAATACGATAAAATTTAAGTGTTCTGCCTTTGATGTTAAAACGGCTATTTACTAAAGGCATATTAAATTATGTTTCGTAGTTAGAATAACAAATGAAATACGCGTACAGAATTGAAATTTCTCAAAACCCACTCCTATACGAGTAGTATGGAATTGATGGAGTCATGAATTGATTAATCATAGTGGCTAATAAATGGTAGCATTTAGAATTTTAGCTTTATATGAATTTACAATTGATTTCATTTTAGTAAGGATTGGTGCTAAACATAACATTGTCAATTGAGTGAGTTCGCAAAGGTTGTTCCTTATGGAATGTTTTAAACAATACTTGTTTACTTGTTAAATTTGTTATGTTAAGGATTAGTATTTATGTGTATTTTATTATCGTATTAGATTTTTCATGTTATTGTAGATGAAACGGTATATTTAAATAAATAAATAAATGTGCTCATCACATGAATGGATGGGAATTGAACCCACGACCTGCGGTTTTGCAATCAAGTTCTCTAACCACTCGACCACGTAAAATATCAGTAAATGTACGCCAGGATAATAGCCTACATCAATATAGTAGACTAATAGCTTACATCGTCAATCTAGATGCGATGCATAATAAAGCTAAACTAATACGTGCTTACCTGTGCGACTAATGAGTGCCAAAGCGCCGAACGCTCCAAACAGGAAGGCCACAGCCATGCCTAGATCGGGTATCCGTTCATAATATCACTTTAACGCTCCGTTACACCGGCCGAGCATCTGCGGACAAATGTGAACCTTATTAGTAACGTTCAAAGTTGCTTTTACCTCGCGCGGGTTCCCGACTAAATAATGGTTGAAAGGATTTGCGAGAAAGGATGGAGATTTACAGCAGCTGTTTGAGAGTGACGAGGGAGTTTTTTTTTATATCACGCATTTTTACGTCAGTGTTGAAAGTGATAATAATAATTGTAACACGGCTGTCCGATTCCATTTTGTTAATTGAATCCCTTAGTAATCGGACAGTTGATAAGCCTTCATGAACACTAATAGATATTTTTATTACAGAAAAACAACAAAAATGTGTTCATCACACAAATGTTTGTACTGGGCGAGATTCGAAGCACAACCTCTGGCGTTGCAGTCAGGGTCTCAATCACTACACCAAGAACCCTTCCAATGGGCAGTAATAATAATAAGTACCACTTGCAATGTAATGTTTTGAAATATTGCGATGATTACTGTGTTATGTTGATATCCAACATGTTAGTAATTACAGTGTCAGCTAAATATCGTTAATTATATTGCATCGCTAAATAGTACCCCACATAATACTTATAAGACATTAGCTTTTGCTCGCGTCTGCGCCCGCGTTGTTCAGACGTCACACCATCATTCCGCACGTAACGCTATCTGTAGTGTTTATTTGATTAAAACCTGTTTTCCTGTCAAAATTCATTATTTCCCCGCAAAAAAGAGTAGCCTATGTCACTCTCCAACCCTTCAGCTATCTCCATACCAAAAATCCCATCGGTTTGTTGCTCCGTTTTATCGTGAAAGACGGACAAAAAAAACAAACACATTTTCCTATTTATAATAATCGAATGAATTATCATTAAACTCATCGTTAGCGCAGGTACAGTTGTACCATTACACTGTTGTCTACCACTTACATACTCGTAACAAAATGTGTCTATGGTGAATATTTTTAGGTAGAGATTTTTTTAATGTCCATCGATTTGGGCTTCCCCTCAATGTAATGGAAAGTACAGGGTGAAATTGGGACAGGGTGCATTGCGCTCACATAACGAGCAACTGACGATTACATATCGGAATCGGGAACACGGGAAACGAGTTGGATTTTCAGCGGAAGGAAAATGTTTTGAGTGCAGTGATATATATGTATCTCAAAATGTCTGTATATTTAAAGGGACAAGTTTTTAGGTACCCAAATAATAAATTGGAAACTTTTTGTCTATTTGTGTGGGTAATCTTCGGAACGACTGTACTGATTTTGATGGGACTCTTACTAAAAGATAGAAGAGTATATGTGTAAAAATTAAAAAAGAAACAATATTCGTAATATACATCTATATAATATAATACATGTACGAAAGGGCTAATAAAATGATAGAATAGTACTTATTTGTGAATATATAAATATCTGGAGACAATTCCACATAAGGCTATCTGATTCGAAATTATGCAAATTAATTTCTGTGTTTTAATAACCGGACAGCTGATATCCACATACGATATAATACTTATATAGATATTTTTATTACGACCGCACGGAACAAACAAATGTGCTCATCACACAAATGTTTGTCCTGGGTGGAAATCGAACGACCTCCCGTTTCGCAGTCAGCGTACCGAACCACTCGATTAGGAGGCCAGTCGGATATAGTCTTAACTTGCGTTTATTGTTTCATTCGCGAGCTAATTCTATCAACACACAAACTTAGTAAACGTACGTGACTCACATAAGATAACTCAATGATAACTTAATTGAGGATAGATCTCAAACATCTTGGCAAATAGTGGGAGATAATTTCACGACGGCGGTGACTCTTCATATGGTTTATAGCATATATAAGGTCATTGAAATATAAACACAGGCTTATTACGTTAATAAATATAAAAAATACGTGACATAATAATGACATACGTACCTACTATAAAAAAAACTTATTTTTTACTGTCTTCTCTTAATTCTCGATATTTCGCACGGTTAGCATATGTACTCACATGCTTTATTTCAACTAAAAAATTGAAGGATTGGCCAAAAAAGGGATAAAAACATTGGAAATTAGTTTAAGGCGATAACTTTCTGGGCATAACTGCAAGTCTCTTTCCCTTCCACTGCGCACAGATCTTTCAACAATTGCCAGAGGCCTGCATTCTCGCTTTCTCCACCAATGTGGGTTGGGAATGACGTCACGCGGCAAACCTAAGGTCACGATTACACAGTTTAGTGCAAACCTTCCGTACCTTATTGATTGAACAAAGCTCCGTTTGATTTTAATTTGTGTTTGGTGAACTAACGAATGGTTCCTCTTTGATCCCTCCGCAGACCCAAAATCAGGGATTGCGGAGTTTACTATCGGTTTAGTGGTCAATTGGTTTTCTTATTATTATCAAAAGGGTATTATTTGTAGAAATGAAAATCATCATACATATTAAATTTGGACTTTTCGAAGAAATTTTTTACTTCCTTATTGAGAACTGTGCATCCGAAGGAATTTTCAAATTGAAAGAAAATTCAGTTCCTTGTATTACATTAAACTAACTAATATTCGTTAATAATA
>DWUN01003126.1:0-12542 GCA_018249975.1 Passova gellias
CCGCACTCGGCCAGCGTGGTAGACTATGGCCTAAATCCTTCTCACTATGAGAGGAGACCCGGTCCAGCAGTGGACCACCAAAAGGGTCGAAAAAAAAAAAGCTGTTGTGTTTTGTAACATGAGGCTAAACAGGATGATATCACAAATTTACTCACTTTCCAAGGCTTTGAACAATTTGCAGAATTCATAATCTATCAGAATATCATTTGCACTCTTAGCACGTAGTTGTGGATGTTTGGCAGCCTTGTTGTAGAGCTCGTGTTTGGATACCTCACCGAGCTTGGCTACGTAGGTCTCGATGCCTATCCTCTTCAGCAGCAGCTGCCGGAGAGATTCCTTGGTGTAATTCTCTACGGAATCATCGTTGAAGTGTATGCATATTCCTAATAGGAACGCAGATAGACCTGGAAAATAAGCAAACAGGTGATAAGTTATTAAGAATCAAGCTTGGCAATTACCATTTGATTGGATTCCACTAACTTCGGAGCCCTTTGTAAATGATACATTGAATTAAGTCCTCCCTCCTTCTAACCAGACACAAAAAAGATTACTTATTCATTTATATCTACAATATTCTAATTTTCATCGTCTTTGTCTTTGTCTTTGATTTGATCGTATCCATACGTAGAAAGAGCCAGTGCAATATCGGCCATATGACTAGGCAGCTAATAAAAATACATAAACACAGATTTCAAAATACGTGTATAAATAGACAGCTATCCACAAATACTGGTCGTACATGGAAGTTGAACCTATGACTAGGGGTTCAACATTCTGACTAGTCTGTTAACCACTGGATCAACAAATCACATGCAAATCACGTGTACCTTGCAAGAGATATTCGTTATCATCATGTTCGTTGGAGCAGGTCTGGTTTACTAGATAACCAACACCACCTGGAACCTTGAGGAATGAACTCACAGCCGCCGGGCACTCGTTCATCCAATGTGACAGTAGCATCAGGAGGGCTACCTGTAAAAATTAAAACGACGATTTACGTCTTCACAGCCAGGTAATAAGCAAAAGAACCAGTAATCATCTTTCTTGTTATTTGTGTAGATATACTTGATGTTTTAACAAACCTTCGACTGAGGTTTGGTGGTCTGCTGCAGCAACAGTGTGCATTGATGAAGCAGTGACACCGGAGAACTACCAATGTTTGTGGCCAGCAGTACCCTCAGCAACTGTTCCTTCTGGGCTTGATTCTCGATGAGGGCATGCATTAGCGCTACCGATGAGAACCAGTTGGAGAGTACGTCGGATGAGAACAGGCCGCCGCAGAGCAGCTGCCCGCTGGTGAGGATGGATACGTCCGAGGACGATGGCAGCAGGGTCTGCACCAGACCGGCTTGACTTAGCTCATTGTGGTAGAGGTAGCATTGGAAACAGTAGAGGATCGCGCACCTGTAAGAAGATATCTATTGGATCATTCCACAATACTGGTATTTGAGGCATAAGCATGAAAGTCATTACCAAAATGTATAACATGTATTATAGAAAAAACAGATAGGGGTCAAACAGTCCGTAGACATGTTTATAATATGCACAGAAAAATGCTACTTGTTAATGTTAATTTATTATGAGATTACTCATGATTGAAAAGCTTTGTTCCGTAGCTGATCCCAATGTTGGTAATATAAGATAGCAGCAGTAAAGATTTTGTAGTAATCTAGAGCACTAATTCGTTTTCTCAGAATAACTAATAAAAGAGTGTTGGATGAAAAATATGGAAATTTACCTTAAAAATATTGGCTGCTTCTCATTTACCATGGACATTAACAGCACAACAATGGCAGGCCGCGGTGGGTTCGACGGTGCCACCACATTGCCGATGAAGTCCTGATTCACCGTATTGCCCCTTACAACTTCCCCCACGGTATTTATCGTTTCCGTCAGGATGTCGGCGGGCACCCCACTCGCCATCAATATGTTGCACAGCGCATCCAATAACCCGACGTTCTTCATAATTTTCTGACAGCTAGATATAATCTGAGCAGAGTTCGTCGGCGATACCAAAGTTCTGACGATTAGAAGCATACAGTGGACGTTGGAGACCTTCTGCGGAGACCAGCCGGCTTCTTCTTTATCGTCCGAAGTATTGAACATTGGAAGCATCTTCTGTATGTAGCTGCCCTCTTTGAAGAAGTTGATATTACTACTGTTGTTTTTCAACAAATTTAACATCAGCAAAAGACAGTCTTCAACAATTATCCCACCATCAGAGAACCCTTCACTTGAGACTATCTCAAATAGTCTGTCAAATGCATTCTCAAATGCTACAATCTTCTGTATATTTGCATTACCGACTGTTAGCTTTATTAAGGACAGGAGTGTTTGGTTACGAATAACTTCACGGTTGTCACCTAGCAGATCCATCATTTTGGATACACCCATTGGTTTTACGAGAATGACTTCTTGGATGTCCTTGGGTCTATTGGTCAGCATGGACGTTAGGAGCTGGATAGCGGATAGTCTGACCCTAAAATCGTACTCATCGAGCAAGTCTAGAACCAGTTGAACATTGTGGTGATCTTTGAGAAATACTTCGGTAAATTGTTCACCAATATTGAGCGGCACCATGGGATTGCTTTCCTCTTCATCAAATTGGGACGGCGACATGATGTTATTGAGGGTGTCCAGCGCATAATTTATTGTTTCATTGTCTGCTCTGTCCAGCTCCAGCACCTTGGAAGAAATTAACATGGTTTTTCTTAAACTTCAATCAATAAAAGTCATCATTTTTCTTTTCACACCCTTAGTTTTTAGTTCAAATCAAAAGCAACATATTGCTTAGGATTAAGTTTCTCTAAAATAGTGCATGTAACATGGCTAGTAGAACATACATATTGTAAGAATTTGAAGAGGTTTTTTATTCCTTAAGTGGTTATTACTATGGACCATGGACAAGTGCAGGTAACATCAAATACAGCTAAATAGTTGTTACTAAACAACATTTAAATAACATACAAAATTAACAAACCTGTTTCAAGGTATCCATACCCATAGCACCAACTTCAACCCGGTACTTCCTCGACATGGCTTTCAAGGCGCGGCAGGCGTCACGGCGGTCTTCTAGCAACGTGGAGTTGCTCACTCGGTTCACGAGACATTCCACCTGCAAGAAATATTTTGTAACTTTTAATTAAAAAATTATACGCAATCAAATTTATACAAACTTGTGTGGCTGCATTGTTACGCAACCGTGGGAGGTTTTTTTTGATAACACTATTTTTATGTACGAATTTATATTAAGTATTTATACATTGATAACAGAAACAAAATTTCAAGATATAAATGGTAAAACCTCCATCACTCAATATGATAGTTTTATGATAAATACAACGATAAAATGGGTCAGAATGATGATGTTCGCCCACACTAAAATTTTCATACGTGTACTTGTCCCAATTATAAATAGTTCGGATTGGATCAAGGGAAATATGTTTAATTTTTACAGTTTCAGACGCCGAAGGTTGTTGGCCGGGTTCCGGAGCTCCTAGAACGGTTTTAATTCCGCTTTTAAAGAAGTTCATCTTAATAGAATATAGTCCAACAATATTGATTTATTAATGGCTACAATACATTTCGTTGCCTATAGAAATACGAAATTTAATGAACAGGGAATACATTGAACGACACGTCTAACACATTCGTCTTATTGACTTTGACGGATTGACAGTAGCTACTTACGTCGCTCAGCCTGCAAATTCAACAGAATCGATGTTCATTCTTTACAAAGGAAATATTGAATTATGGAGAATGAGTTAATCATATACTTTTAACCATGTTCCAATAAATGTAAGTAGGCAGTGTATTCAACTTTTATAAAAATATATTTTATACTGGGAGGGTATTAGGGCTGTGAGATTTAAAAAATGTTATTGGTTAACTTTTAAAAACGATAAAGTGACCGTGACATTGACAACTAAGAAATTTCATATTATTTGTGTGTTGAATTTGTTGTTGCGATGTTTTGTTTCTTATTATCACCAACCAATTTTAATTATTACTTTCTCTTACAATAAAATTATTACCAATTTTGTATATTTTCTGAACAGTTTGTATTTCCGTCTGTCACAATGTCAACGGATCTAAACGTTAGTTTTAACGAGCAGTATATGAACATTAATACCAAATTAAAGAAGTAAGTTTATATGCGACTACTTTTGTATTGATTCTAAAACAAGGAGATAAATAAAAATAGTTCCTTTAAATTGGTGATGTTAATTTAATGTTAATTAATATCTTACAAATATGGTTCTTATTTTTAGACGGTTTATGCGTAAACCTAACATCTCAGAAGCTACGAACGAGTTTATCGCGCTCGCTATCCAATGCGAACATTCGGAGCAGCCGTCGTTCGCGGGGCAAACTTATATCGGGGCCGCCAAGTGCGAAGCTTCGGCTGGAAACTTCCTTGGGGAGGCCGAGCAGTACGTAGCTGCTGCAAGGCAGTTCATGAAGGCCGAGAGAAAGTTTGGTGCACTTAAGCTATACAGCCCTAATAGAGAAAACTTAGAGGTAATATCGCTTTTAAAACCCATCTAGTGTTGAATATCCCTTATTTATGAGCAATAAATAAATAATGAGCAAAAATTATCAAAGTGTGTGTCAAGAAAATATCAATTTACAACTTCTTGGCAAGAAACTTCAGGAATCGATATGAACCTGTATGATTATAATAAGACAAATAGGAAATGAGAAATTGTTGGTATTGTGGCCTTTCCTATTGGGATAGGTTTGTTTGAACTTTGAAATTGTGAGTCAAATAACTACATATTGAACTTCATTATTTTTCATATATAAACTAAAGGTGCTGTAATTCAATTAAAACACTTCTAGCTAGTTATAAAACTAACATATTACACTCTAGGCAGGCATAGGTTGCTACATGCAAGCTCTGAGCAAGTATCCTAATAAATCTCCGATAAGAACATCCATCCTTATGGAGCTCGCCCAAGAACTGGTGGGACTAAACCACAAGTTTGAAGCCATAGAGTACTACAAACAGGCTCTGGGATTAATAGAGGAGAAGACTATGAAACTGATGTATATGAGGAACTTGATTAACTTGTACATTGATTGTGGTAAGATGCATTATTTTGCGGCAACACTGTAATGAGGTGTCCATAGACATGCTTCTCTTATTTTTGGAACAAAAGATTTTTGTGATATTACCCTAGATTAGCTAATTTCTCATTTGTTTCAGAGGAGTATGAAGATGCCCTTATACTAGCAAATAGCCTATGTGATACAATATCAAACATACCAGATGGAGTATTAGCTGAGTGAGTGATTTACAGAATGTTTAAGTCCAATTTACCTTATTTTCACAATATTGGTCCTGAATGTAAAATATACAACATACTTAGTTAGGTGATTTATGTTGGTTGTATCAACATACTTGTCAACCGGACAGTTAATTTCATCTGTGCAGCTGATAAACATACATATGTGCATACTACTTTATACTTATGTTAAATAGTTTTAATATACAGAACTATCAGATGTGCACATCACACAAATGGTTGTCCTGCGTAGCAATCGAACTTATGACCTCTGGTTCAGCAGTGTACTTCTTTAACTGCTATACCCTCAGCACATTCTATTATAACACCCAAAGTTGATTGTGTATAGACCAGACACATAGTATATTGTGCCAGACACAATCAAAACCAAATTGTCTCCTATTGTATTGCAGGATACAAGTAACGAGGATACTGCTTTGTTTGCTTGTGCAACCTGATGATAAAAACAAACCAGATTCTCTAAAACAGTTGATCGATAATTTGTTGAGCGACGATGATTGTGATAGTAAGTATTCTAATGAGAACGACCAAATGTCATTAAACAAATGCTTGTCCTGGGTGAGAATTGAAACCATAATCGCCAGTTTTGGAGTCACTCTCTAACCACTCAACCACGAAGTCAATTGATAGCAAAAATATATTTTTTTTTTCAGGCATGCCCTTCAACACAGATTTAAGATTGAAACTCCAGTCCATCATCATATCCAGCATCAACACGGACCAGTCAGCTCTCATAGACATCGCGTCGAATATCAAACGGCATCTGACAATGCAGCAAAAAGATCTTCTTGAAACACTCACTACTGAATATAGATAGATAAATAATTATTTATTTTTGGTAGAACATGATCAGACAATTCTCAACTACATCATCAGTGCTGCCTGCACATTTTCCTTAATTAAAGTACATATATGAAATCATCCAAATTATTTGCTTGTAAATTAGCTAGGTATTGGTAGTGATAGATGATGAGATAATGTAGATTATAATCGTCTGTAACTGTTTTTATGCCCACTACTGGGCATGGATCTGTTCCGCAATTGTGATTCCTGGAGTGTAGTCCCCCACACTGGTCCATATATTGTATCTTTACAGGCTTTAAATAAATCTTTTGACCTTGGCTAACTTTTGACATTTCATCACACAGTTGTTTGTCCAGAATGGGAATCAATCCCATGACCCCCGGTTTTGCAGTCAGGGTTTCTATTTCTAAGCGTTGACTACGAGGCAAGTCAAAATATAAATACTTTTTTTATTACTTAATTCTGTCACTATAAGAATAATTTTGGGGGTGAGATATTTTGAATGCAGTTCAGAGTAGTTATATAATTGTAAGATGTCTACTTATATTCAACTTATGATATAAGGTATCTAACAGTAAGTCACTGAGAAATGTAAACAAATTACATCATTGCAACATTTATTTCAATAAAAGTTTTTGATTTTGTTGGTATATATTTTTTTGTTATTTTTCAAGTGTTGAAATAAATATTTTTCTGTACAGAGATATACAGTACCATAGTAAAATATACTGTTATAGCACAGAATGTTAGCACTTTTAAGACTTTTTATCTATATCATCTATGCCAGTGCTGCCGGTTCCTTCAGAACCATCAGGCAATATAACAGCAATTGTATTACCAAAGTTTGTCTGTTTATCGACAATTACAGTGTTGTTAGGTATTTTTAATTCGTTCCCAAAATTGGGGGCAACATCCGCTGGTTTTGCTTGCTGCGAATATTCCCACATTTCCTCAAACTCATCCTCTGAATTATCTTCACACTCGCTCTTATCAATTTTGGGCTGCTTTTCGTTAGTCTTCTGCCAGCAGTATTCAAATGGATAGCTGATATTTCGGTTGTCGTCTGGCGCTATTTCGAATCTGGACGACAGTGAATTATATGTAGTGTGGACACCTTCCAAAAGATTTACATCCACTTCTTCGAAACCAGTAACGGATTTGAACAGTTCATCGGAACTCTTCATATCCGGCACTCCCTTCTTCTCAAAGAACTGAAATGTGAAAGAAAATTCAGATTAGTCTCTGAACAAGAAACAATGTATTCTATATTTATATCACATAGAAATTTCATCTCAATTATCAATCCAATTAAACCTTTGGTAAGAATGTGAAGTTATGATTAAGAAAAAAATTTTGGGGACAAATAAATACCAAAATAGATATATACACACATTGACAATGTTACGGCAATCCCTGCGTAGGAACTCCAGTCCATTAGGATGATCAGGTTGCACCGATTGGGACACGTCGATGAACCAGCATTTGTCCTCCCACCATAGGATGTTGTACTCGGAAAGATCGGCATGGATCAAGTGACCAACATTGTACATCTTGTGTATAGCATCCACTACCTCATTGTAGACACTCTGCCACTTCTCCGGCTTCAGAATAGCATCCCTCAGTTTAGGAGCTGGCTTGTTCTCCTTGCCAATGAATGACATCACCAAGATATGCTTTTTAAGACAGACCATTTCTGGACAATTCAAACCAATTTTTTGAAGTCTCATCAGATTGTGCATCTCTTTCTCAGCCCACATGTGGACAATCTTACGAGGGTTCTGCTTGGAGAAGCGATCCTTAAACCTATAGTCTGCTTCTATATACTTATCGCGAGTTTTGAACTCGTTTAGTGTAGTTTTAAAAACTTTAATTGCACATTCTTTAGGCAACACCATATCGGGGAATGACGGGTCACTGTTTGCATGCAGAACAACCGACTCCTTGCCAGTTGAAATGACCCCGTTAATATCTTCCAGCATACCATTATTAATAAGCTTAAATAGAATAAGTCTCGTGGCTTCGTCCAGGCCCATTTCGGCAGTGGCTTGGCTCTCCTTACGATCCAACATTTTGTGCTTGCGAGCCTGGTTCCACCTTGTATGCTCTTTTAGTTGATTGAACACAGAGTTGGGCAGTTTCATGTCGAACCCGGCGCCATCGCCGGTGCACACCTCGGGAGGGAACGCCATGACGCGGCAAGCGTTCCGGCGTCCATTCATAACGCTGTCGTGCTTAGTCACCATTTCACCGTCCTTCATAACGAAACCCCTCTTGGGGAGACTGGCGAATTCCTTCTCATTGGTCTCGAAGCGATCCCAGTCTTTCTTCTCTGTCACTTCGTCTTCGGAATCCGACTCGTACAGGAGACGCTCGGGAATGTTACGATAATTTTCAAACGAAACCGACACCTTTGCGTCTCCGTTGCGTTTCTTCTCGACCCTTTTGAGCTCGTCGTCGTATTCTTTGTCGAATTGACATTGCAAAACTTTTGCAATAATAGCGTCCGAGTCGCAATACCCACTGACGTTCGCATCTTTTAATTGTTGTAGAAGTTCTGGAGTCACTTCCTCGCCGTTTCCAGTACAATTTAAATCCGATATGTGTTCAGCGAACTTGAGCTCCTCTTTAACCTGGAGACCCTTAGCATATTCTTCCGACATGATGTCGGAGAGATTCTGTACATCCTTTGGCTCCGTAACTTTCTTCCACGGGTTCGACATTATATTTAATTTATAATTATATCACAATTTCAAAATCTTTAGTAAAATAAATACGATAATAATATTACCTACACGCTAAAAATTACCTATTTCACAATATTATTACAGTGTCTCACACTACACAATTTTGCTATGACAGTTTTGTGGGCCAGCTAACAGCTGTCATCTGTTATTGTGTGAAGGTTACGTCATAGCTCTGAATTATTAAAACATAGATAAAAATAAAGTTTTTCTAATTTGAAATTTTTCGTTACAACGCATCAAAATTCGTTAAAAATTATTAATAATAAACTAACTATATAAATTCAGAATTTCTAACAAGAATGACGTATGTCTGCACCAATGCCGGCCTTCGCCAGTGCGAGACCCTAGGCCGTAAATTTTGTGATACTCTGATTACAAGAAGGATAAAGTAACTTTCTGTATCGTTGCACTATCCCTAAACTTACGACGCGATGTCTTATCGCCAAAAACTTAAATATCTATAACATGACGTAAAAAGCTACGACCACTTGTTCAACTGGCCTTTTACTCCAGCTTTTAAACATCCTTACTGAGCCTGGCATATTGGGTTATTTATATATTTAAATATTTTCATAACAGGTACATTTGTCTGCACACAAAATTATCTCTATACTCGTATTATTGGATTTCCAAGTTTAGGGGTCTTATTACCATTCCATAAGATACACCTAGTTTCATGAAAAAAAAAATTCTAACTTGTTCAATGTTCTTCATTCATCTTTGTTTTAATTTTTTTTAAGAGTTCATAATAGTATAAGGTTAAAAGTTAAAACTTATCAACCGGAACCCTGAACATATGTATATTCACAGATACTTTATAACCATTCAGTAAACAAAAAATGTCTGAAATGCTGCATTAATGGCTAACTTAATTATCTCTACAAGATTCTGAAAAATATTCTGAGGTATTCTGAAAAAAATGATAACAATTAAAAAAAAACAACTGCCAGTATATTTTTGTATTTATTTATACCCTAAGTTCATTTCGGCGCCTTTTTCGCGCTCTTGCCCGCCGAGGCTTGCTGTGCTTTTAGGACCTTCACAATCTTCTGCTCCTCAATAAGGAAAGCTCTGACAATGCGCTGCTTCACACACTTGTGGCAAAGGACTCCACCATAAACACGCTTGACGGTCTTCTTGCGGTAGCAGAGACGGGAACGTTCCGCGGGCCGCGCCGGCTGAATACCGCGGAGCTTGCTCTTGCACTGACCACACCTCGGGATCTTCTTGGGCTTCTTTACATACTGGTACACCAGGCGCCCACCCGGTGTTCGCACTCTGGAAATAGAGAACAAGTTAAATTAATAATGCAGCAATAATTAATTTTTATGTAAATCAACAACCTTTTTTATTTACTTGCTTCACTAATTTCTAGAACTGTATATTATTCATACTAGGACAGAGCGAGGTACAAAAACTGAGTTACTTGCACTGGTAATCACTCAGGTTCAACTTATGTAAATATAACAGGTAATCTGGGAAAGTTTCCTGGCCTGGACCTCTACATGTGGAGTGCACATTTTGGATATGCTGGCAAAGAACCCAATAGTAATGTTACAGGACAACTCACCGACAGCCAATATAAACAGAGCCTGGGCTATTTTGTTTATTGAGGTTAATTACAGGTTACCACAGCATGCATAACAGAAGAGAATATTTTCTTTATTCAGAAATAGTAAATCTTGCGTATGAACTAAAGATATCAATAAAAGCATAGAGTGAATTTTTATTTATCTCTAGTTTTAAATAGTTCTATTAGTAACTGAACTTTGATTATTCATACAACTTCTACACTTATCAATAAATCAATACCTATAGGCTTCCAGTGGTTTCTCTCATGTAAAATACTGTTTCACATAGTTTTTTTACATATTAGCTCATAATCAACCAGTTTGATATAATTTTTAAATCAAGATATTATATGTTTTTAGTAATGAACTGACTAAAATAAAACATTTTCAATGTTATCACAAACTTCCAAAATACACCTTTATAAATCACAATCATGTTAATTAGGCAATTTCGGAGATTAGCACTCAATAATACAAACAAATAAAAAAATATATTTCAGGCTCAATAGAAAGTATGATGTGAGTTGAAAGTATTGAATTTTAGTTAAAAATAGTGGTGTACAAATTCAGTATCATTCAGATTTTATTGTAAGTATAGATATACATTTTATAGGAGTAAAGTATGAAACAATCCTCTGGCTATATTAATTCTACACATGTAATTAGCAAAACAGAAAAAATTACACGTTTATTCACTTTGTCAAGCCGACACTTTTGAGGTTATGTTAAGATATTTTTTTACGATTTATCAATAATAACAGCAACATAGGGAATATTCATATACCATTATAAGCATACAAACTTGTGTACTGTTGCATTTATACAAATTATATAATATATAAATATACTCACATCCTCCTCTGGTTTGACTTTGTATTGTACGACAATCGTCGTCTAAATGTTAGACGCTGCACCATATTTTTGGCTGAAATATAAATGTAAATATGAATAACACTCTTTAACACTTTAAACCACCATAACGTTTTTAAATCTCAAGCACATGTATCGGAGATTTAACTCGATTTTATTATAATCTTGCACAAATTCTGTACCTTTTTGACAGCTGTTGACAAGAAAAGAATAACAATTCGTTGAGCTTATAGCAACATTTGTAATTAGTAGGTTTCCATTATCCCCTAAAATGTATTAGATTATATTATTGTTTTTTATGAATTTAGGATCTAATAGATTAATTATCAAAATGGTTTTACTCATAATCGAATTTTTAATAATTCTTTGTTGTTGACAGAAATCTCAAAAATCAAATACTTTCATCTTGTTGAACAGTACAATGTATATAAATATTACTCAAAACAATTTAATGTTTAACAAAAACTTCACAGACGTATAAATTATTAGTTAACAACAGTTCTTTAATTTTTTGATATTAATATGTAGTTTAGAAAATGTTTAGGAGAACATAGAAATCAAACGAACTATCAATATTAATTTCTAGCAACATTAACGTCAGTAACATGGCTGCTACAAAGTGATGTTTGTGGTGTTTGTGTATATACATAAAATTATCGTGTTTTTAGCGGACTTTTATATAGAATGGGTGAGTAAAGATCAAATATAAAATATTGTACAAATAGACTGTTATAGTTTAGTGTGTAATTCATACCCGTACATGTTTATTTTTGGTCATGATACTCATCATGTACCGATGATCCGATTATTACGATTGTTTTCTACATGCAAATATTGTCGTCTGTTTTTTATGCAGTTGGTTTCAGTTTGTATCAGTATACAATGAGCAATATTTGTTCACAGCAGCCTAGCACTGATTAAAACCACCAATTAATAGAGGTTTCCATTCAAAACAGGCATAACATTATGTATATTTAATATTGTAACCAATACTAGATTTTACTGTAAGTTCTTTAATGAAATCAGTGTTATTTTATTTCCAGCATTTATTATATATTACGGGGTACTTAGAAATGTATTTATAAACTTTTTGATAGCGTTATCTTTAGATTGTTAGTTCGCGTGTTTGTCAACAGATGTCTGTACCTACCTGTTTGATTTTCGATTAACTCGTCTATTTATAATTTTATTATGTGCACTTGTGTACTTATCAGGAAACAATTTATCTATTGACTAGGTATTGA
>DWUN01003127.1:0-12542 GCA_018249975.1 Passova gellias
GTGGACTATGGCCTAAATCCCTCTCACTATGAGAGGAGACCCGGTCCAGCAGTGGACCAACAAAAAAGGGTGAGAAAAAAAAAAAAACTCAGAATAAATGACTTAGAATTATGACGAAAGTTATAAAGTATTCGTATTATTAATATTATAAATGCGAAAGTGTGTATGTCTGTCCTTCTTTCCCGTCGAAACGGAACCACGGATCAATGTGATTTTTGTTATGGAGAAAATTACATAGTGACAATTTTTTTTCGATAAAAAATATGTTCTTTACACGGGGAAACACATTTTAATCCAAAATGAGTCACGAGCGCAAAAACTGTATGTCGTGTGATCACAATAAATTCCTCAGACCACGCGGGTAAACCCGGGGGTAAACGCTTGTATTTTATCTCTTAACATATCCAATCGAATTGATAGTGAAATTGGAGAAAGCGTCATGAGTTAACGAAATTGCATAGATTTTATGTGTAATTAATTGCAATTAGCTGTTTATGATTTGAGTATCAGTTAAGTTAATACTTTCGTTTATCGAATTATGACAGTTTTAACACAATACTTTGCAATTAAATAAAGCACTGGCACTCAGATTTTCATAGCCATTAAAATAATTTAATGCAACTGGTAGCGGAGATGTTTTATTGCGTTGATGCCGCTCGCCGTGTTATTCGCGAGATAAATACAGACGAGCACTCTCGGTACCGCGAAATGCCAGTCGCAAATAAGCTCCCACTAAAGCTTGCGTTTGGACAAAATGTGAGCTTCCCTACGGACGCCAGCTCGAGTGGCAATGCTCTTACGTTGTTGTGTAAATAAAATCATTGGAAATGCAAATGATTTTCACTTTCTCACCATGACTCTGAAACTAAGGTATGTTTTTAATGTGAACTGATTAGCAAATGGGCAGCACCAACCATCCAAGTTGCACAAGTACCCGCAGACAGCATTGATTTAAATCAATTTAAAATACAATTACTTCAGTTAAATAAAAATACCTGTAAATTTCGTCAAATATATTAAGAAGAAAGAAAGAAAGAAAGAAAGAAACAACTTTATTTTTAGACTTACACAGCACATAATACAAAACATAATAAAAATAAAACAAAAGTTTTATTAAAAAGAAAAAGGCAATTGGAATACTACTCTAAAGAGAAAATAAAACAATAAAAAAACAAAAAGAAGAAGAATACTATTAAAAACATACATATATACAGATATACGCTAATATACAAAATACTAAAATAGTATATCAATATGCAACAAATGCATTAAATCTATTCTACTATCTAAAATTAAAACTTAATCTCCGAATTACATATGTTTAAGCTCGCTACAAGAACAAAATTAAACAATTTCGTAGCACACAGTAGCGCTACGTCACGTAGACGCCGCTACGAAGTTTGTAGAGCTCACAAGATTGTCCAGGTACAGACGCCGAACAATGTAAGATTAAACGTTGAACAAAATTGAAACAATGTCACTGTAGAAGTTTGAAAAGTTAAAAAGCTCACCCGTTGTGAAGTTTGTCGTCAGTTGGGACGCTTATCTGCAAGCAAAAAGAGATTGTGTAAAAATGAAATCACTGGATTTATGACTTAGCGCAGAGGTAGTACATTCAAGTCCAATCCAGGAATAATATATGTTAGAATCAAGGTCGTTTAGCCTATGCCTGGGTTGAATATTATCTTTATAATTATGTATATATTTACGTTAATTCGTGAAGAGGAAACTCTGCACTTCTTTTAAAGCATATTGTGTGTACGCAAATGTGTGGTATTGAGCAAAGTTACAGTTTATGTTTTGATCGATTGCAGAAAGCAAAACGGCAACAAATACATTAAAATAAGCAAAACATAAATGTACATTGATTACGTTCATATTTGTTTCCAGATTAATATTAATTAAAAGGTAAAAGATATAGCTTTTTTTTTATAAAACTTTAGACTTTACAATTTTAAATAAATATTCATACTTTGAAAACAAACCGCTGAACTAATTATTAGCGGAGACATTCACAAGGCCCATCTTGATAAGTCGACGCCATTTTGCTAGAGACGCCGGAATAAGTGTTCTTTGGAACAACCGTATTACGTCAGGCCAATGGATGAGTTGTTTTTAAGTATTTTTGTAGGTAAATTGTTTTATTCGTTCCCGAGGCGGTATTTCTACAATTACAGTCAATTTGATGAAAATAGAAGCCGCAAATGAAATGAAAATCGTTCATTGCTTTTGCACAAACAAAACATATCGATTACAGAAGGAACACGTCTACAAGACCGGAAACATGTCTCCGCACCCTAAATACAACACTGCCTAGTAATCAAAGGCGACTTAAAGCTTTACTTCAAAAGAAATAAAGCCCATCGATCTCTAACAAGGGACGCTAACACGAACACCACGCTATAACAGCTCTTAATAGAACGACACAAAAGCGATATTAGCAAACGCCCGATCGGCAACCGTGTTGGTGTTTCATTAGCAACAACGCACACGAATATGCGCTCAATTACATGCGAATAAAGGCGTTATTAGCGTGCAACAAACTAAAGCAATGAACCGTACGCTTGATGCACACCAGATACCGCAATGAATGCGTTCATTGAGTGGAAATTGCGAGCAATTAACGACTCAATTACAAACAGCTAGAGCGCATATTGCATTGTGGACGGCGGGTATAATGATGGAATAGTTGGCAAGACGCAGGTGTTTTTGTTAATTGCAGAAGAGCATTGCATTTTTAGAAAGTCTCCAAATGCAGATTGCTCATTAATTAATATTAAATCAGGTCTGTAAGGAGAACGTCCCAGCTTTCTGCCTAATTTATTACATACCTGACGTGAAGGTATAAAAGTAGTAATAATAATAACAATAGGTTCACCCGGATCGACTCATGTTAGATATAGCGCCATTGTTTACACATTATATCTTTTTTTAAATCAAAGATCATTTTAACATTTTTTTTACGACCTAACGTCAAATGATTGGTACGCTCCATCTGGAGCACCTGTATAGTAGTACAGTATCGAAGGCTATTTACATCGACAGTAAAACTAGTAGAAGAACATCACGATGACGAAAGCATATAGGTACCCAATAAGTATCGGGGCGATGACTTCACAGCGAAGTCTTAGGAGGGACTCTTGTCCGTGTTTTAAACCAGTATCACACATTTAAACAGAATAATTTTTAAAGTAGTAAAGTAAAAAAGTATACAAAAAGAAATAAAACGTAGAAAACCTACAATAGATAAGACATATGTATAATTGAATTCAATATATCGTTGTCCATAGACAAATACATCCGAAGTTAGAAAAGGAAATTAAAAATAATTAAATACGCTTGAAAATATAAAATAATTCATTACAAAAGAAACGCCGCTTTTATACTTATTCACTAACATATTGACGTAACTCGATTCGCTAAGGCTCTAACAGGCTATATTTCGACAGCGAACGTCGGCCTGCGACACGTCGAGGCCTCGCCCGCGCTGAGCTGAGCGTCACCCATGAAAGGTGACATAACATTCGTTAATGGCGCAGTTCCATGGCGACGAGCTATCGAATTACGACCGAAAAGGTTAAGCATTATTGTAACATCATTTAACAAGCCCTGAGTAATGTGGTAAGTCACTAGGAGTCGTTTAATAAAATATTATTATTATACCATCGAAAAGATACCGACTTTTCGAAAATTTCCCCCAGTCACCAAAATAAAAATCGAATCAACCCTAAAACCTCCAGCCCAGCTATCCAGGTCAGTTAAACTAAACCAAAACAGTACAGTCACTATTCATAGACGAAATGCATAATATTTTTTTTCATTTCATTGAAAAGTCTTTTACAAAAATATGTAAATTGAAACGTTAAATTCAAGAGTGGTTTGTAATAAGGTGCGATTCCAATTTATTTTCATTAAGTGCAAAATAGCCATTTGTATAATTTCGCAACTAGCCAAAGTCTGTCCTTCGAGTGTCACCCTCTATTGAGGACGCCAAGGTCGGACACATTAAGCGTGCAGGCATGTTTTTAATAAACTTTCTTATTAACTGTTCTGTTTATGCAACAACTTTTCTTGATATTGTTGTTACAAACACATTTTTTCTTCCTTTCTTTCACAAAAACGTAACCCTTCTGCTGTTGTCGGGTAAAACACAGCCCCCCTTGTATAGCTGGCGGGTGATAATAATTAGGCGATAAAATATTCAAGGTCTTGCAGGCCATTGAAATTAATTTATACGTAGCTTCTTGTAATACTAACCGTTATATGATTGGCCGCCGGCCAATCACGGAGAATTACTAGTACGTTTAACAGCATAATAGATAGCTAGTGTAAATGTTACCAGCAATAAAACAAAACTCTGACCTTTAGTATACAGTTTATTTAACGGGATTTTTTTACAATATAGCTTTATAATCCCAATAGCTATTAATATGCAATCCATTTATTATTCTGACGGAAAGTACAAAAGATGATAAAATGTTTAATCGTAGAAACATGAGTACATTTAAAGATTTTTCATATTACATTCTATGTTTTGTTATTCGGGACAAATTTTAAACGTATTTAGCCAGCGTGGCCAGCATTAGCCCTGGCGCAATCCAACAATGAAATGATAAAATTGGAATAAAAGAACATTTTGGGTACCGTACGCACATACAAACGGACCGTGTTGAATATTCCAAAATATTCCATCAATCACTGTCGTAAATTTCACATGAAATGCTATGCAGTTATATGGCCAGGACTTCAATACCTTTTTTTTACCTTACCTTTACCTCATAAACAATCAAGCCTTTTACATAAAATATTGTTTTGTTTTCCATAAATATTGCCGTTTTCGAGATCGAGCAACTTCAAACTGAAATATCTATAGTTAAACTCGGAATTCTAAATTCAAAATGTTATCAATATTAAGGAATGTCATTCGTTTTTCAAAAATAGATGTTACGTTTCTTTGGCATTTCAAAAAACCAACAACACGACCACCACCAAAACCGCAATTTCACATATAAAGCAACAGGACATTTTGAAAATAGAATTTTAACACGACGATGAAAGTATAAGACTCAAATGTGATTTTAAAACAGTAGCCGCTGAAAATTCAAATCACTGTCCACCCCAATGAGTAAATGCACGATATTATGTGCATGTATGCATTTAGTTACCGAAAAACCATTGCAAAATAAGGCACGTAACGAACGTCGCGTTCGTAATCGCAGTTAGAGACAACTTGACACACGCATACACGCCATTGCATATATACAAGTTGACAACAAGGGCCGAGGGCCGGATGACAACGCAAACGAGGTTAATGGCATCGTGTTTGGCGAGGGGGCCGCACGTTTTTAATCTGTGCAATTTCGTGGCCATTTATAGTAGCGCGCGGAGGGCTCGGCTTTTCACACAGATACCATACGTTATCGACTCATAATGACATGGTCCTAAATACAGGTGAGTTTTGCAACAGCACCGTGAGTTTCAAAACAGACAACCGTCGCATATTCAACTTATATATATATTTTATAATTCGTAATTTTAAAAAAATTAGTTGTCAAATTTAAGACTTACAGCTTAGGAGTTAAATAAAAATACTTTTCATCGATTAAGAACAAAATGATATTATATATACGTTTGAAGTCACATTGAGAATCATATGAGTGCACATATTTAAAGTGTACACATTGATTTCTCTCGTTTCGCGGCGGAGGCAATCCGACATCCTTTTAACCATTTCCCTATTCACAGCTCCAGTTCGTGGCTGCGTAATGAGGCCAATGTTTTTTCTTTCTTACATTCCTATCATTAAAAACCGTCGCAACCCTCGCCGTGATTCTCTCGCTCGCTCGAGAAATGTTTTATGTTCCACTAATAAGTTTTTCTTTACATTTCGATTCACTATATTCTATATCGTTTTATTCGATAGATATCTTTAATATTAGGAAACATAGTCGAGCAAAACTAAACGCATTACAATACGTATTATTTTTTTTGTGGCTCCGTAAACAGAAATTCCAGTTTTTAAGTTGTACCTTGGCCGCCATCTTGAATTTAAGAGTGGGATTACTTTTAATATTTTTTCTCATGAACTAAAACTACTGCAAACATTTTATAAGCGTCTTTTTTTAGACAATAATATTGTTTACAACTTTTGAGAAGGTACAAAGTTTTATCTGCAGGTATAAATACGTAGATTATAGAATATTACACTACGGTCTACTCCAATATTCAATTTACTAACTAATGCAGTTTGTATCGCTGCAAGCGAACGTTGGCAGCGCAGTTCTAATACATTTATATAGTGTCCATTAGATGCCCGGTCGTGGACACTATACCGGTGCTCGCGGCCGAAGCTAGCCAATGCGGAAGTAGGTGGCAAAATAATAAAACCCTACCGTATGGCACGCTCCGAGTAGCTGCATAATGTTATTGATAGTGCCTCTATATTAGATATATGTGGGAACTAAAACAAATACAACACAATACAAATATTCTATATTGTGTGCCACAATCTACAGAGATCGAAAGAGATATATGTGCGAGGAGACAGAGATACGTGTACAAAAGTAAAGATGATACATTTTAAAAATGATAGTACTTGAAATGTAAAATGATAGTACTTGAAATGCAAAATGAAGAAATAATATTACCGAAGAAGGTTTCGGAAAATCCGAAGAGAACGAAACGGGCCGAGGAAGAGCTCACGAAAAAACTCGATAAGCAGAATCCTGGAACAACACGGGAGGAGAAAAAATCTGTACTTGAAATGCAAAATGATAGTACTTGAAATGTAAAATGATAGTACTTGAAATGTAAAATGATAGTACATGAAATGTAAAATGATAGTACTTGAAATGTAAAATGATAGTACTTGAAATGTAAAATGATAGTACTTGAAATGTAAAATATTTATTTTCATTTTATATTTCTATACTTTTTTGAGTAAATCACGTTTTATTTTATTTGAAATACCTTTGCAAAATATATTTTAATAAGTAAGTTTTGTGACAAAATTTTTGTCAACATCAATAAAATAGAATTTAGTTCCTATATTACTTATTTCTTCCTCTGAACTGCGATCTACGGTTGACCTTGATTTCCAGTTATGGTCAGTATGTTTCAGCTTCCTACCGGTTAAGACTTGTTACAAAATAACTATTTCAAATCACTCCAGTGAACAATCTAAAACGCCAACGCAACATCCAATATTGATTTCCATATTGGTTTGAATCGCCGTCGCAGCCAGGGCTAGTTTTAATGAAGTTATGATTTCAATTAAGATAAATGCAGTTAATCCTAGCAGCAAAAACCTTCAATGAAACTGGAATTCCGCACAAATGTCAATTCCATTTCGCTTGATCTGTATTTACAGCGGTTGGTGAGCCTGACAGTTGAGCCGGAGGGTGCAGGTTCGATGTCCGATCACAAGAAATATTCCTATGATGAGCACGAGTATTTATGATAGGTCTGAAAGTACATCTACTTATTATGTTGTTTATTATTGGTTCAGTCACCACCATACGAGTACATGCTCTGCTTAAATAAGGATCAGATGTACATTTTATTATCTTTATAATATTCAATATTATATATATACCTACTAAACGATGTCAAACACAGGCGTGACTGGAAGAGGAACACTTGAGATATAAGTGCGCCCTACTCCTTTATTTATAAGGTTACGAAAGAATAAAAAAAATAGCCGTATGTAAAATGGTCCCGAAATATTAAATTCGAAAGAATTCCTTGATAGGACTTCTGATAATAAGATGATGGTCATCGCTACGCAGGAATCAGTTAAGGAAGTGTTATAGAAAGGGTTTTGTGCTATAGCTGCTAAATGCTAAGTAGTAGGGCGTCGTAGGCACGCGTCAAGTGCTACGTATCAAGGTGCTACGCATCGACGTGCTACGACAGAGCTACGCCTCAAGTAGTCCTTCATACATGCGACGTATCTGTGATCAGTCATTGTAAGTGCACAATGAGTGCATTGATCACAAATCTAACGGAATCTAACGCCCTTTTGGTTTAGTGGTTAGAGACCCTGATAGCTAAGTAAGTCGGAGGTCGTATGTTCGATCCTATCCGATTAAACCGTTCGTGAAATGTGCGCATTATGTATTTTTTACCTAGCATTCGGTTTTTAAAAATAATTAAGACTCACAACCCGTCAAGTCCGTGAGAGGAAGACCAGCTCAAGGGTATCTCTAATAGACGAGCCTGTAGTTTAAGACTTAAAGAACAAAAATTATAAGAAGTTTGTAAAGCCGTAGCCGATGGAAATCTTTAGCGTCTGACTACCGCTATGGGATATGGAGTGGCTGCATAGCTATAATAACAATTAATAGCCATAATAATAACAATTGTCCAACTTAATTAACTATAGTAAAATTTGGCATTTTCAATGTAAATTAAAAATAAACATTTTAATTCAATCAATAAACTTGATAATTATACGAGTATACAGATTGAACATAAATACATACAGATAAAAATCTGTTATGTTATGTACTAGTTGAGGATATCAAAATACACTATTAATGAATTTGAAGAGACGCTTTATTTTACGGGTAGTATAACAAAATGTACACCCAATAAACTTCTACGTTTAACTAGTTATTACTGGCATACTAAGAGTAATGAACAGATTACTAATTTAATAATTCCATTTTTATATACAAAAATAAGTTGGTAACAAGTTCATAGTTTATTGGTTACGACACCAGCCAGAAGGACGCGATAATATTATTCATAATCTTATATTTACTAATATTACATCCTTTGTTTGCTAATACCACCTCATCATGTATATTTTTAGATATAATCGTTTTATTTACAAAGAAAATCATTCATAACTTTCGTAGATAAAATTCTTTGTGAGAACGTGGATGGCTACTTTGAGCCTTAAAAAGTTTTTAATATTATGTGCTATACAAACGTGTATTTCAAGTGAGTCGACTTAAATTTACACGGAGGAACGAAAAAAATTATATAATGAACAAGTTACAGCCGAAAAAGTCCACAGAGCTATTACGACTGCAATACGGACGCGGTACAGTGCTGCCATCTGGCGCGAGCTTAGTTGCTCGGACGGGGGTCAATTTCCGCGTTGCTACTCACCGGTGCGCGAGGTGGTGTACGGACACGGCGCGAGCACGAGCACGAGCACGACCACTGTTATACCGTCACTGGGTGGTGGAATTCACAGTTCGCTGCACGGGGCTACTGGCGATGTTTTGCCGGCTTCGGCGGGCGGGCGCGGCGGGCGGCGTGCGGCGGCTGCGGGCGGCGCGAGCGGACTGCCGCCAGCCCTGCGCCCCCGTATGCGCGGACCACCCCGGACAAAGAATAGATGACGTAGACGCGCCAAGACGATAACATAGACCGGCGATACGACAGAACAGATATATCGCCTCGATTGTGATTTATGTTATAGATATAAAGACTCGTTCACAGCGCAAGCCTGAAGTTTCAATGAGAAATTAACTTTTAAAAATTCGTTACAGGCAAATATCTTGAAATAGTTATAGATTACGATTAATTCGAAATAACTAATACAAAATTTATATATACGACTAATATAGACATATGAAATTAAATTAAATTTATGGGAACTTTACAAATATCTTTGTGGTTTCGCCATCGATCGGCCATTTCAAACCAACTCTGTATAAACTAAGTGTACCTAAACTTTTACAGGAGTTAACCTCCTCATTTGTGACACCACAACATGAATATAACTCCTTCGTTCGGATCCCACAAACTCACGAAAAATCAGACACTGTAGGCGTGCTAGCTAAGCTACCTACATATATTAGTTGAGCAAAGAGTTTGGTAAAGCATTATATAGAAAATCTTGGCAAACCCTAACATTTTAGCCGGGATACCTGGTCACTATACCTCCAAGTTTTACGAGAAAATAACTACATAACACAAATTCCGCCCAATCCCAGGACAACAAAGCATGTTGGATCCAGAATGTTGGGCTCGGAATAGCCGGAATATGTTAATGTAGACATTGCGCTCACGTATAAATTGTTCCCGCCTCACAATATGCGTGTCATGGAATAAATTGTTATAGTTTGTCTAGCCTTTCGGTCTAGTGGTTAGAGACTGCTAAACAGAAACAGAAGACACATTTGTGGTGATAATGAGTATTATTTCGCTATGTGGGTGTCATTTATGAATCTCTACAAGTATTTATAAATATATACACGTACATATGTATGTATAGATTAAACAGGTCTCATCTCACAGTGGGTTTAGGCTTTAGTCCACCACGCTGATCAAGTGCGGATTTGCCTTCACACACCTCAGACACATTAAATTTTTATAACAACTCTAAGGTATGCGGGTTTCCTAATGATGTTACCTTCACCGTTATAGCGAGTAATATTTGAATCTATTGAGCGCAAGTCATTTTGTATAGACAAAGGTGCGTGCCGAGATTCGATCCTAACACTGAATGTGAAACTTAAACAACATCTGCTAATACTAATTAACTAATCTGTTTAATGCTCCTGTAAACAGCAAACCACCAAATAATTGCACACATTATGGATTATATCAACAAACCAGTGGTAATCACTGGTACAACGGAGCTAATTAATCTGTTAGTTGTACCAGCAAATTAATACTGTACCACAAACATTATTTAGTTTACTTGTATATTTACCATAACTAGAGATCTAACAATGATTCTTGTATTAAAGAGTATAAATACTATAATCAGTCAATACACGTAAAATTAGTATGTATGTATGTATACTAATTTTCCGAGATTTCTATCTATCTATATATTAATTTTCGAGTTATTTTAAAAATACGAAAGGTTCCATTTTTCTTTGACATTTTCTAGAACATTGCAAAGGCTTACTTACAGGCTTTCTTTTTTACCTTTTTTACTTTCTTATTACGATCGCAACAACGCAATACAAAAATAAAACACTACGATGTGCTCGAGCGGCGTGTTGGACTGTTACTCGCCAAAGAACGGTCCAATCGAGGAGATAAAGCATTTTCTTCTTGACATTTGAGATGTGAGCGGTATAATGAGAATTTTAAAAACGACCGAAAACTGACTTTGGAAGTTTTCTTACTCTGAACATTCCAATACAGCGAAAACATCATGAAAACACTAAATCACCAACACTAAAATCATTCTCTACGCGAGTTTAAATAATAACGGAATGTAGAAATTTTTATCACTAGAGATTAAAATACATAACACTCGGTACTCCCTGCTCACCCCATTAGGGACTTAGCGTGATGGTACAGCACTAATGATAACAAAATTCATTCATCATGCTTATGACGTCGTCATAAAACCACCGTTTGGAACAAGACGGAATTACGTTCAACTCTGGCGAGTTATCGTCAATTTGTAAAGACAATGGAGTAGCGAGAAGCCTCTCAAGAGCTCTCCGGCGCTATTTACGTCGCAGCCGGCCCGACGCTCCGATGGAGCCGCAAATTGATAATTCGAGTGCACGGCACTTGTTTACCATGCTTTGGGACAGTTGCGAGCGAAATCGGACTAGTCCTTGAGAGATTTTTCTCTTTGTAAAGGACCGTTCATTATTTTATTGTTGTTGCCAGAACGGTTCTTAGAGCGCTTGAAAGTTTATAATTAAAATAGGACATGTATACTGTAACGATTTTCAAGTCACGAAGTAAATATTTGCAAAGGTCATTGACCCCTTCTTGTCACAAATCGACCGTTCGGAAACGTTTCGCGATTTATAAACTTCTGAAAACGTATAAATTAAATATAATACCAAGCGCGCGAGGCCAAAATTAGATGTACACACGCGAAAATTCTGAGATTTTGTCGTCCTGGATTGACAATCTACGTAAATACATACATAATGAGACGCTGATTACGTCGACATGGAACTACAATTCCTCGTCTCTACTCACGGGTGCTATCGCAGCGTCAATTGAAGATCAAATGAACCCGATACAGGAACATATCGGGACGCGTATTATAATTGAATGCGTGCTTCTGTCGGGTGTACGGAGTAATCATTTATTTACAGGGTACCGCATGAACGTATAAAGCGTAGATTCTCAAATTTATTTCATTCAGCGCTTATTTGACAATCAATTATTTTCTAACCCACCCGCCAAATTCCTTTATTATAAACACAGTGCGTCATTTATCCCTCCCCCACCCAAATCACTTCACCCCCCTATTTCCTGTAGGTTTAACGTCCCTTAAAGCCTCCAGCGCCCGCTCTCAAAGGCTGCTGTAAAGATATAAGGCCTTAACAATTGTACTTTACCATATCTTCCGGGTGTAACTACGCGACACTTATTTCTATCGCAAAACAGTTGTTATTGCAACTTATGTTTTATTGTATAAAGTTTATAGTTAACATTTATTCGCGGACTATGCCGACTTAAATTTTACTTTAAGTAAATATTTATAATATAGTTGTGTAGTAACTTTAAGTAAATATTTTACTTACGTAACATCACGCCTGTAATCCCCGAAGGGGTAGACAGAGGAGTGTAGTATACCCCCACATTTCACCGGTTACGTT